>WYDF02256409.1:0-19857 GCA_009867245.2 Adranes taylori
AACAATGTTATTTAAAGTTTCTTCACAATTATCATACGGGTGTGTTTATTATAAAACATTATTATATACAAGTAGTCCTCGAATACTATACTTCCTATTATTTACTTCCTATTGTTCCCATGAATCCTTTAACTCCCGCGCAGCGACTTGCTTATTATGCAGCAGACGCTTGCGATATCTGTGAGAAAGAAATAAAAGCCAATTATAAAATTCAATTATAAAATACCTAAATACTTTCCTATTTCCCTCAACGATCCAAGCAGATATGATACACATTTATTTATAAAAGACATAAAGAAGGAATTGCATCTAAATTTTTAGATGCAGGCCACTACTGCCCGCGACGCATGCTTTAATTGAACTTATTGAGATCATTTCGACTATTATTAAACCCTGCTAAACTCAATCATAATAAAAACCTACTAATAAAATATGATTGACGTATTTCGAGCAGAGTTCAGAAGCATGAATTTATAGTATCAGATATTCGAAAATTGTCAAAAGAAAAAACGTATGCCAGACAAATGCATAAAGAAGACGACGATGAAAAAGTCGTTACTCAGTAACTGGAATCACGTAAGAGTTAATAAGAACGATAGCACCTACAAGTTTGTTCTACATCGTAATATGTACAGTTGTACACCTATTGCATAACACAAGGGCGCTTGAGGTCAATTTGGTATCTAACTAACGATGGCTGATTGCTAGTTACTGTTGTATCTTTGAATACGTCCAACTGAGTTAGTGCACTATTGTCCGATGCATGTCTTCAAGCAAATTAAGATGCATTCACATATCATTTATGGCCATTAATTATTTTCATATCATCGTATCAAATGAAATTGGTAAAACTTATATTCGGCAATAACAATGATCTTATATACACCCTCCCTCAGTTATCCTGTAAATTCTTGCACCCACCCACATTCGATTAGATACTCTTTTAGCGACTCATCAAGTAGCAACCTATTTCCATGTGATGGAAGTTTGGACAGAAGATAAGCATGTCTGACGCAGTTAAACCTGCGTTACATTACGTTTAAGTTAATGTATCAACCTGTATAACCTAATTGTGATGCATCATAAATTTATGCTACACAATACAAGCACACTAATGATAAGGATGTTAAGACAAAATTCCAGAGACAATATTTTTAGAAAACAACATGCAGCATACGACATTGGCCAATGCCACATACCGACTTTCATCCCAAGGAATACAAAGCCTCAAAACTAATTTTATATTGTTCATTTTTATTGATGGGACGCATGCGTCACTTTACGTAATGATTCAACGTGTCGAACAATGCCGTCGTGGAATATTAGAAAAACTACTTGTGTATTAGAGATTTTCATAACTCCTCACAGTAATGGAATAATAAAACTACTGATTATGAAGATAACAGAAACGTGTGCAATAAGAACTTTGCGCAAGCGCTAGTGTCACACGCTACCAAAATAATATGGCAGATAATGTTCGAAAGCACCATTTATTTATTTTACCAAAATTACCAGCGGTACAAAGGTAAACAATTCTGGGACTAGTTTCAAAGAATCAACTCCCAAATCATATGTAACAAATCCACAAGGTCAAATAATAAAAAAACTTCTAGACAAAGCAAACTATTTTGCCGATTATTTAGAATCGACTTACCAACTTCCAAACAACCCTACCTTTAACAACGAATTCCTGTTAACACAAGTTCCTATGTCAAGAAACTAAATGACCGCTACACATCAATCTCAGAATTTCCTGAGAATGACGACATTATTCTCCAAATCAATCCAGATGAAATCTGTGTTGCACCTAAATGTGGCAAATACACCGCCCCAGAATCGAGGATCAGAAGCGCCGCATCCTGAAATATTTCTGTTGAAACAATTTAACTTCTTCGAGACATCTTTAACCAATGCCTATTATTAGGATACTTCCAAGTGTAATAAAAGCTGGCTTAACGCTCATGATTCCCAAACCGAGAAAAACCTTAGAAACATTTCCTCATATCGTCCAATCACTTTTCGTAATGTGGTAGGTAAAACTTTCGAAAGATAGTACATACTTGAATACGAAACGTTCTTGAAACCAATAAAATTCTACAAGATAATTAATTCGGCTTTAGGGCCTCGCTTTTTTCACACGACGCCCTTCTGAAATTTCAATTAGATGTCACTCACGCCTTTCACAGCGCTTATAACAATTGCTCCTTAGCTGTATTTCTGGGCATCACCCATGCTTTCGACTTAGTCTAGCATGCTGGACTGATACACAAATTTCATACACTAAATATATAAATATATTGCTTCCTAACTCTACAAAACTAGTCCAATCATACCTATTTAATCGCAATACTCACATAAATATATGAGACACTGTTTCCAGTATTGCCCGACCTCAAGAGGGAGTTCCGCTAGGATCCGTCGTAGCCCCATTAATATACATAACATATTATGACATACCGATTTCTTGGGACCCAAACTGTTACACTGCTTTATACGTAGACAGTCCGACGTTTTCGGGCAGCGTTTTTGCAGGCCTAACTGCCAGCAGACGAATTCAAATTTCTTCAACCTCATTTTCAATATGGGGGAATGCCGCGTTACACGTAACAAAACAAACTATCCTTATCCAACGACGCGAATTTTACAAAAAAAAAACGCCAACAAGACAAAAAAGATATTCGCCTCCAGCTCTGGAGAGATTCAATCCCGCTAAAAGATAAGATGCCTACCTCGAAATTACGTTTAACTGGAACATTGTTCAACTGAATTGCGTTCAACTGGAGCATTCAAAGGAATTTCGTTCAACTGAAATTACGTTCAACTAGAGTTCCAATATAAAAAAAACCCTCAAATACCCAGTTTAATTACCTGTGAATTACCTGTACAGAAAATAAACGGACTTCACTATCGTTATCTCCAAACAAGCTGACTTTGTGTTTACCGCGGAAACTACAATAAAACATGCGATCGGGTTCAGTGGAAGGATCTCTGACAAATTGTTATGATATGAGCATACTACGTTACCTATCCACTCCGCCGTTGTTTCGCAGTTCCCGTACTTCATTTCAGTGTATTAAACAACAATCATGGAAATAAAATTTTTGAAAAACAACAACAAAACTTCATGTGAACGGAACTTTTGGTTAATACGAAACTTCTGAAGTAAACGTAAGCAACAACATAAAAAAGGATCTTCGTAGTTATTTACCCGCATGCAATGTAGAAATAGAATCGACAATTTCGACATGATCAGCTGATTGACCTCACTTGTTCGAACCATTCGGATCATTCGGAGGAGAGGAATTTGCATTGCGGGATTTTCTCTTCCTGATCAAGTTAATTTGCCTAGTTTCATTAATCAAATTATGTTATATGTTTTATTTTTAAAGTATCTATATTTATTTATAACAATGTTCTTAACTTCATAAAGTGGAGGTCATAAAGTAATTGCTATTTATAGAAATAGCTCTAAAACAATGAGATAATTACTACATAAAAGAATAAAATGAATGTGTAAGTTTGCGATGAAGCATTCCGCAAAGTAAAGTGGATCACTACATACTTCATTTGTAAATCAAATAATGCTATTGTTTGTTCTGCATTGACTTTTATCCTCCGACCACCCCTTGCAAATATCGTTTTTGTGACAACTAGTTTTGATGGCAGCAGTAGCGAGAAACCAGACTTATATAGGCCGCTAACAGATTAGCGCAGAAGAGTTTCGCTGAAACCTTGTTCGTCAATATGATTTCGTTACTTAGAGGCGGTTACAGAGATCGTGTGAATAGACTCAGTGAGCAAATTTGTATGCCATTGCACTGCAACTCGCGCCTCATTTATCAATAAATTAGTTCGCGAATGGGTGCGATAAGAAGGTAATGACTTCTTATTTCCACACCACCCATCTTCTTAGTCCGCCTTAGAAGGCTATGAAAGAAAACAACACCCATCTCGGTGAAGATAAGTGGACTCGTCCCTTGCACCAATTTTAACTATATATGGAACACTTTGAGTTACGTTTCCAATTATATTGACTCCAGTTCTAAAGTGATTCAATTCCTTTTTATAATTATAATTTTTATTTTATAAATATTATAGACTATTTATAAATAGTCTTATGCCATTTTTCTGTGCCTCCTCTTGCCACGTGGCCAGCGTAAGACGTAGTTCGTCTACAGGTTGTGCTTATATCTGATCTAGGTGTTTATTTTGTGGTCCGCCAATGATATCCCAAGCATGCTTCTCTCCATTACAAGTTGAGCAGTGGTTCTAATGAGGTTCATTCTAAGTTTGAGGGCCATACGTTATTACCGGTAAGACGCAGGCGTCTAACATTGAAATTTCCCATTGGAATTAAACTTACGCGTTAGTTAACTGAGAACTATTATTATGCAAAATTAATAATTGTTTCGACCTTCATATCAAAATGGAGCGATAGACTGATAGAATTTTTGGTGCACGGGTTATAAACAATACATAAAGTGTAAAACATTAGACAAGCAGAGTATATAATATTGTGATTAGATATGATTAAAAAGATTTTCAATAACATAATGTAGATAACATAATAAGATAACATAATATAGAGTATTGGTCGTTGCTAGTTTTATTCAATATTACTTTAATTCATTCAACTATTAACTATCATGTACAAACATTAATTAAATATTTGTAAATAAATCGAATTTGTTATATTTGATTTATCTACCAGCCAATGCAACATCATCACAACGCAGAGTAATTGGTTTTCATTTGTTCGGTTAATTGAGGGATGCTGTCTTATTTTTGAGTATGTAACTAAGTTTGCTGAATGAAGTCCATGCCAACCTCGTTCTCATTTTGAATTCCTCTTATTGATTTTTTCTCCTGATGCAAATGATTTGATGCAAGTAAATGTATGAATCCACTTTTTCTATATTTTTGCCGTTCACCTGAAGCAGTTCATCTTCCTCCTACATTACTTTAGTTTTGCCTAAATTCATTTCTGAGCTACAGATCTATGAAGCTGGGTCATCATTTCTTTGAGTTACTTAAGCCTACGACTATGTCGTCTTCTATGGCGTACTACGACTATAACGTAAATGACAGATATATCTTTCATTCATGTTCAGTCCTTCTGATGTCCTATCCATTTAAATACCTCTTCGAATGTTAGTGCGAAGAGCTTAGGAGATAGTGTATCTTTACTCCTCCTTTAAAATATACGTGTTTAGTTTTCCCGTTCGTATTTAGATGATATGTTGCAGTTGCATTTCTTAAAGTTTCTTCGACAAGTTGCATACATGTGTCTGCTGCAATACGGCAATTTTGTAAAGATATGTTTACTGATTCTTGTGATATGAGGTCGAACGCTTTCTCGTAGTCAATAAAAGCAAGGTATAGTGGAAATTTGTATTCATTTGTTTTTTTTATATATAATTGTGATTTTAAGGAGGTGATCAGATGTTGAATAACTTTCCCTAGAGCCCACTTGCTCATCAGGTTAATAGTTGTGTTAACCACGTTTTACATATCCTTGTCAGCAGCTTGTACAAATAGGAAAGTAGAAGTATAGGTCTGTAGTTCTATAGTTTTCCTCCTTTTTTGAAAAGTAGTACTGTTTTAGCATTTTACCATTTTGTTGGGATTTTTCCCAAGCTGAGCCTTGTGATAATCAAGATGAGTTTGTTTCCTCCTACCAGTATCATGTCCGTGGTAGTTCCATCATCTCCCGTGGCTTTATTTCTTTTGATTAGTTTTACTGCTTCATTGATCTCGTCTTCTGTTATCCTCGGTATGTCATATGATCCTAGGTTTTGTCCTAGGACAATGTCCTCTCCTTTTCCTCTTCGCTTTCATCCTCATCGAGTAGTATTATAATCAGTTTTTGCCCTATCTCGGGTCTGAGACATTTCATGTTTCCATTACTTCCTATTACGGCCTTGATCAGTTCTTCTTGTTGTTGTTGATTTTGTACTCTGATTTTTCTTCTGATTGTATTATTAAACTGTACGTATTCTACTGACTTCTTTTTACTTCCTTTGTTGCGAGTTCTTCTGTTCTCAATCATTATTTGAATTTTTATGTTGAAACGTGCTTTATATGGTATAATTTTCAGGCTATCCGTTACCTTTGACACTATTTGATCATTCAGATCTTCAATGTTCTAAGTTTTCTGATGGTCTGTGGCCTCCTCTAAGTTTTCCCTAAACTTTTCTGATATAAATATCAGTTCTTGCTGATGTTTCGTCCATATATTCTGCTTCATTCTATTGTTTTATTGGTACATATATTTGCTCCTATTATATTTGCAACCCAATATTGAAGATTTTAAATATATACTGAAATGTCTTGTATTACGTTTTTTGTATTAGTCAGTATATAATCTATTTCATTTATCGGTGTCCCATCTGGACTCAACTTATCGGTTTTTCTTCTTGTTCATAAAGTGAAGACCAAACTCGTTCATGAAATTCAACATGCCCCCTCCTCCTTGGTTTCTTCTCCCGTATCCGTGATCGTCAATTAATGTCTCGTCAGTTTTGCGTTAAAATCACCAATTATGATTTTGTAGGTGTTGTTCTGATTTCTTTATAATATGATATTATTTCCTCGTCGGGGTAGGAGCATTTTTTTGACGATTTACACAATCTGTTTTGCCATAGTTTTGTTGACCATGAATTCTATGCCCGTATACTTATCGCCTTTAGCCATAAAGTGCATTCTTCAATACCGGTCGTCGAATTGTCTTCTCGTTTTACTTAGTTCCAGAACGTCTAATTTTATCTTTTGAAGTTCATATACTAATTCTTCGTTTTTGTCGAGTTTAACGAGGGATTGAACGTATAAGGGCCTAACCAAATTGTCGTCTTTTAGCAGCCGAGTCCAACACAGGGATTCGTCGCACTCTCTCTCCTTTCTGCTTTCCGATTGCTGCCTTGATCAGGTCTTCCAGGAGTGTAGGAGACTGAGGACCATTATCTCTGTAAATCAATCATTAATATTTGAAGGTGTATGCTTATACATTTTTTACGCTGGTCTAGTGTGAGTTGCGAAGGTTCATTATTCAGCCGCTAACTCTGCGACAGGCGCTGTTGTCAGCCGCTCGTTTTGAAACAGATGCTGTATGTTCTTGTTTGGTCCGCAGGAGATATTTGATTACCTTCTTATCACCCATATCTTGGAGGCGTTCTCTAGGAGTTCAAGACTTTCCCGAGAACAATGTTCAAGTTAGTATGTATAATAGTTATTTACGTTATGTAGATGTTTATTTTGGCGTAAATATTTATGACCTATTTGACCTTATGACCTATTTTACAGATCTACTAACAAAATATGAACTAATGCGATACAACTAATAATTTAAGCGCTCTTCATATATAATATGTATGTTCAAGCACGTATCGTAAATAGTATTTTTTATACTTTTTTCTTAACGTTATATGTATTTATGTATTAATCAACATAGAGCAGTAAATCGGTTCATTACAAACCAGCATATATTTCTGCGTTTCACATTAATATATATTTGAAGTACATTTCACAGTAAGTATATTTGAAGAGATAAAGCTATTATGGCAATATACAATTTAAGTATTAATATTGATGAAATTTTGTAATATTGCTTATTAACCAGTTACGGTCATATGACTTATTTGTACAGTTTATAATATGAAACAACTTTGCACTATTAGAAATATCCATTTTCATTCCAAATGAGCTTATTGGTTTTAGTTGCGTTCAATTTACGAACCTCGTGTAATGTGAATGAAAACTCAGAGATTTTACTGTATATATGCGAACTCTTGCACTACCAATTATAATAAATGCGGGTCACAGCCAATAAACGATATTATTAAGTACCTAGATAGGCTATAATTAGTGCAAGCAAATAAAATATTAAAAACACAAAGCAGGAATAGATATTGTTATGGTTATTTTAGGGCGGAGGGTTGTTTCTCTCCGACGTGACATGGGTGAGAGGGGACTTTTCACATGGGTTACCGTAGCGATCCCCTGCTCACAATTATAGGTACCGCGAACTCCTTTGTTATTTTATAAGATAGCACTTTAGTTTAGCTACTTCTAACAAAGTTCTTAATTGAATAATTGATGCGGAATGATTTAATCTAAATATCCCAGTGACTCCACTTAATTTAGGATAAAACACTAGGTGAGACCATCGCTAAGGTGGACGTACTGTTTTCTAATTGTGCCTTTTGTAGATGAGTAATTACTGGTAACGTTAATTCTTAACGAGAGTCATAAGCCTTAATTATATAGGCAGCAGAAATAAAACAGTTATTAAACTTAATTAAATTGTATTGGTCGTTAAAAATGTTTAGATGCAATCCAGTGACATGCTCATTCATTCCCATACATAAAAATAACATAATGCAATCAACGCCTTGCAATTAATAAAATAAATCAACACTAGAATAAAAGTAACTTTATGATTTGTTCAATTACATCCCAATAAAAATTAGACTACGTACTTACAGGTTTTGTTGCTGTTGCACAGCCGCTTCGGAAATATGTGTGCTTTCTCCTCTCTTAGGTGGCCCTGGTCAATGCACTCTAGCTTCATGCGTACCTCAAGGTAAAATCGTTCTATTCAAGATTTAATTAATTAGCATAGGGTATAATCAATAACTAATATTTATCTTTGTACTCTGATCATAACTAGATCTATAGTAAAGTAACCGATGACGGTCCCCTTATCTAAAATCTTATGTACAATGCGTATTATGGCGTCTAGTTATTTTAACGTATTTACCATATTTGTGACTACTTAATGTTCCTTTTACATCAACCTAAGAACGTGGACAGATCTCCACGTTAAAATATTCCTAACCTCAAAGAAACAAACAGCTTACTCATTGGATCCATTGTCTTGATTACTCTGTTTCACTATGTTAGTTACTGATTTACTGCTTCTTGTCCGTTTTACTGTGTTAAATACTCTGTTTTACTACATTTGGAAGTTAAGGTGTACGGTTCTAGATGTTTCTAACTAGCGAAGATTAAAACTCAGCTTTCATTCCTTGTTAATCTTAGAACCGGAATCTTTGACCCTGAGCTAATAAAATCGTTATCCTTAGCCACACAGTCATTTGAAGCATTTAGTAAAGTAAAAATTGGACAATCCCACATGAATGTTTGGAAACTATTGTCTTGTTATTTTTTTTATTTTACGTGTTTTAGTTGACTCGATTACTCTCCAGCGTGACATTGGTAAGAGGGGAATCTTGGGTTTAGGGTTGTGTAGCGATCTCCTCTTACCTTGTGGGTACTCAGATCGTTTATTCTTTAGACAAATGCGAGTCGCTTATATACTTACTTGAAATTATCGCTTACTAACAAAGGTATAGTTTTTATTGAGTCAGAATATGCTAAGCCACAATCCCTTATTCTCCCAATACAATTTAAAATAAAACACTCGACTTTGCCATCGCTAACATTGTGCGTAGTCCGCAGATTAAATCATAAATATGGTAATACAACCCTTAACAACAACAACTTTATGAACCGGGCTGATTAAATGAAAGAAAGTGTATACTTAACAAAATGTATTGATAATCAATTCGGAAATACATACATGCATGCAATTAAATTAAATATTTGTTCATCTAAATAAATAACGACACACAAAAATAATTAAGTGAAATGTTAATCCTGTTCAAGTACTACATACATCACAAACTTAAATTATAATTATTATTATATTGACGCACAATGACCTCATTACTCATTTAGAATTATATGGATAACTAAATTTGTTGCCTATAAATTAAATTTACTTCATTCGTGGAATTCATACTTTAAAGAATTATCTCATGTATTATCAAATCAGACTACTAATTGTCCCATAATTAACTTATTAATACTTTAATTTAATCATGATTTAAATTCCTGTATTTTATGTTCAAAAGTCAGAGTTACAAGAAGTTTGCCTGGTAAACCCAAAAATCTGGTTATGTGGCTTATATAAAACCTTTTAACCTTTTTTTGCTAGCTAAAACTCTGATGACGGTGAAATCTCTCACTAAAGTTCCCTTTCTTAGGGCAAATTGCATGCATCTAATGTATTCCATTTAATAGCAATTATAACTATCTTGGTAATTGTTTTCGGCCATGAATAATGTAGTTTGAATCAAATATGCTTATATCACACATAGTATGAAATACGCGAAGTGTGCGTTTACCTATTATGGATTTATTAGCAATTAAATTGATTTAGTCACATATGATTTATTCGCATGGAAATAGCGCGTTCTGCTATCGATTGCTATTGACCAATTAGCTAACATCCTCACTGCTGCACACAATTTGTATAATTTACCTTGACGATTTGTTTTTGTCCGCTGGAAGGGTTATTCCCACGGTGGATGCATACATGGCTATACTGAAATTCTAATTTAAGGAGGATGTTCTAATGTTTTTGAACTATACTTTATTTCATCAATAGAAGTTTAAATGAAACTCTACGTGTTAACTAGCATTCGCCCTTCTTATAACTTGTGTAGCTAGCACACAACGTGCTTAGATAATAATAACCTTTCACAAAATTTAGCCATCGTGAATTATTTATATAATTTATAAGTACCACATGTTCTAACATCAAACTCAATTGGAACTCGTAGCATTTTCCTGGTTGCAACTCGATAAATTTCAATTCGCAACTCGATTAATTGCAATTTGTAACTTGATTAATCATCCGAAGTTACAGATCGGATGATTACTTATATCCTTGAAATTTTTTATATCCTTGCAATTATTTACAAACAATTCTCATGTGTATCATCTGTAACTTTTGTTTTGCAAATATTATCTGCTTCTTGCCAATCCAACTGTAGCAACAACAACATAAATCACATTATTTGCTTCTTATTAACTCAGCTATGATGCAAGTATTGCATCACTAAATTGTGTTCTGTTTTGGATTAATCTTTCTTGCAATGTTTTATGAATATTTTTTGAAGTCGATTTCCAATAACCTTCTTCTCTGGATCTTCTTGGATTGAATATAGATTTGATTATATTTGATAACTGATTAACTTAATATCGCTACTTGGCGCTATTAAGTATCGCTAGATCGCTACTTGACGCTATTAAGTATCGCTAGATCGCGACTATGGCGCTACTTTGAGCAAACCACTCTTAAGACCGCAATAGTCGCTCGTTGACCAAAAGATATAGATCTGATCATTGTAAATGCAAATCGTAAATTCGAAATGAACGATTATGGTTTATATACTAACGAAGACCCCAACTTCAAAATTGTCTCCTCGATATTACACTATGTGGACCTTTTATATGCGACTTTTGGCGGTGAAACGATCCCATCGATACCGCTTTCTGCTAAAATTCTCAGAAAACGTAGAACTAAACCCAATCAGAAGTTGCCGGTTAGCCGTTGAAACTATAATGGGGAAAATAATCTAAAAACGAAAACATCTAGAACCTTTCATTTCGCAAAATTTCTTAGAAATTTTGGAAGCGAAACGAATACTTTAGCGGAAAGAATAACTGTTAAAGCTTTTTATTGTTGTAATTTTTGGTCGTAAAACGAAATACAAATAACCTATCTGTCAAACTCGCAAACGAAAATATTAAAGTCTATGTAAAAAAACACATAGCGAACATAAAGTAGAACGAACGTATAAGTATCTCTCGACATTAATGGCTTTTTTTATTTCGTAAACATTTTACTGCACACGCGTTCTAAGAAGTTCTTTGTGACTATTCTGTTCGTTCTCTTTTTTCTGCACGCTCTTTCTTTCCTTTTAGTTACACGAACTAAGCTTTGGCGCGAAAGTGTTTTGTTTTTTCGTTTTCAAAGGATTAATTTATTTGATTATTTATGTTAAATTATTTAATTAATGATTACTAAATTATTACGATCTTAATTACTTCATATTCAATTGATTAACCAGTAATAACATATTATTAAATAAATAATATGGTTTCCATAAGACATAGTGATTTCATAATATTAATGATTATTACAGAATTTGGAATTATTAAATCGTTCTGTGTTACCACTTGCTCCTTTAATTATTACTTGAATGATAGAGCTTAAATAAATGTTAATAACTCATGCTTACAAAAACAGAAAAAAAGAGTTCTTAATAAACCATCAATCAATTTCTATTTAGTAATGAGTAGGAAACGTATGCTAAGTAAGTTGTAACTTACTTAGCTGTCGTAACTGTAAAAAATTGAAAACAGAAGATAAATTTTGAATAAAATTGAGCTGTCTGATAAATGTACAACATCAGGAGTATGTAACAACGTTTCGGTGATAATTGGTGCCTTCGAGAATTTTTATAATGCTTCCTTCCTTCATACAATAAAAACACACATTAATCATTTAATAAATTTAAGACGTAAGTGTATAACAATGTATTTATTACCAAATTCAGAAATTTATTTCAAGTGAATTAGGTTTTGAAATGTTAATAAAATATTGTTTTAAATTGTAATTTAAAACAATATTTGTAATTAAAAAAATGTAATGTAATGTAACGTATGTAATTAAAAAAAATTTATTAATACATATTTATGTAGGTATTTCAGAATATATAATATAATTTACAGAGTTGCCAGTTATATTTCTAGATTAGGGAACAAAAACATATTTATCAATATTTATGAACGCATCAACCGCTTTTCAATTAATTATTTATGTGTCTCTATTGGAAAATCCAAAGGGATTCAAATGGAAAAGATAAATAAAAAAGATCAGTTTCCCAAAATACAATTACAATAAAAGCTACTTATCGCGGGGAATACGTTTTTTAAATATGTCGTGAATACAGAAACCGTGAATACGGAATGGTAATTTGTATGGGAATATAGGGGATGCGTTCCAAGGTTACAAAATAAAAAATATATAGATTGATTGAGTCACTCTTTACTTTGTGGTAATCTATGAGGAGTTCAATTGGAAGTGTTTTTACTTCATTATTACCACGTATAGTACAATTGTTCAGATTGTGACTATAGTTTCAACTCTTTACGGCCTACAGACTTAATGTATAGGGGTTCTATTGTAGGGGTGTTTTAGGTGATCATATTGGGTCTACTAAGGATTGGACTTAGTGGTGTTAGTAGATTTTGTGTGTGAAAGTGCTGCTTGTGTCTCGAATTTTGTCATCTAACAGATTAAACCAGCAATGCGGTTCAACTGACAACACATTTGGTTTAACCAACAATGTGTCAAACACAAAATCATCCCAAATTACATAACCATTCAAACAAAATCTAACAGCAACGCCAATACAAAACGAAAAACATCCTACAACATTACACCAAAGTACTATACTCCGAATTAACATCAACACTTCACCCAATTGAATTCGACATATTAGATGACAAAATTCGAGACACAATCAGCACTTTCACACACAAAATCTACTAACAGCACTAAATCCAATTCTAAGTAGCCCCAATATGGTCACCTAAAACACCCCAACAATAGAACCCTATGAATTAAGTATGTTTGTCTGAGGATGGTCCGAAAGGGTTAAAACTATAGTGACAGTCTCACTATACGTAGTAATAACGAAGGAAAAACACTTTCAATTGATTTTAAAAAAATATCATAATAAAAACCATTTAATGAGAGATTTTTTAGCAATATTAAATATTATTATCAGGCTTAGACAATGGTTTAAAACATTTAGTAAATTTTCTTGCTTTGCCCAATTCAAGACTGTGTATATTGGAATGTCCCAGTTAATTTCAATGTATTTAACCGCCACAATATTCTCATTGGTAAAGATAATATCTTTTTCAAGAAGTATACCATTATTCTGACGGATGTGTGGTTCAACGTCTGAATTTCTGCCGTTTTTAGAACCGAACTTAGCTTAGAATTAAACTTCATGATCGTGACAAGCCAACCGCTCTTCATGGGTGATCCCACATCTTTGAAGCATATGACTCTCTCACATCCAGCTCTACATTTGCAAGCTTCTGCTAGATTGGTTGGAATTTCTCTGGCTGGCAAATATTTCCCCTCAAGCTGATGATTTTAAAATAATTTTAATTGGACCAACACTTTGATGGCCCATCAAAACAGAAATAGCTTCCTTTGTGGATATTCTTTTGCAGCAAGCTCCTTCAATTTCAACTTCAAATCCAATATTCTCTCCAAACGACTCTTAATCGGGGCGGCTGCTTCGAACATATTCATTAAGATATGTTTGGGAGAGATCTTCATGATGTCCAATCTATCTAGGAAAACACGTGGAACAACTTCACTCAGAGCCAAAATCCCGAAGCCACCTTCTTTACATTGGGCATATATATGGGAATGCGTTGGTCGATGTTACTGGGATATGAAGTAACGTTTTGATTGCAGATTTGATCATCTTGTTCATTAAATTAAAGTATTTACGAGTAATACTAGGATTTTGGAGTCCATAATATTATAATCTTGGTAATATTCAATTTTTGGGCCACCATCAGTGGACGTTCAGATAGGCATCTTTGTAATGCGGTGTAGATTGTAGGAGTAATGCCAATACAGTTATATTTAAAACCTAGATATTTTAGTCCTAGATTATTATTTTAGTCCTTGATAAGCCTAGATAATTACGTTTCAAAGCTTTTGTTTGGAATAGGCTCAAAACCGATATAGAATTGAGTTTCTTCACAATGTATAACTTTTTCATTAACTTCTATACGTTCCTTCAAGATGAAATTTTTATAGATGTTTAGCAGTGGTTGAGTGGTTTTCACAGATTTCGGTTGAGCAACTGGTGTAGCTGTATCAAATATATTTCACTATGCTAGTGTGAAATTCTTTTTGTGATGAAGCTCATAAGAAACTGTCATGGGACACCATATCAAACGCTTTCTTAATATCGAGCGAAACGATGTTGTATGGCTTGGTGTTATTTCTATAATTCTTTGTGACTGGCAACATAATTCGCTGCATATCCGTCGAGACGCACGAATCCGTGCTTGTTGGTTTTCAGCTGCAGTTTCATCATTTTAGCAGAGAGGATCCTATGAAAGATTTGCGTCTATTGACATCCAATTGTCTACTTCTATTAAATTGTCGTTCCTTTTCTGAGTGAGGATGGTTGGTACCCTTTCCAGGGTGCTAGGAAATACGCGATATACAGCATCACGTTGAACAGAATACCTATACCACGTTTCAGATAAGAACATGACTCATAAATCGGTTCACTTTACGCATAAACGCCTCGTATAACAGCCTTCATAGAGATATTGCATAAAGTCTTAACCAATCCCCGGCAGCTATAGAAATTTTGTGACATCTATAAGAAGAACAGACATTTTAAAAATAATTTACGGTAAATATACAAGGGCAATATAAACTGGCTGTTTTAACATAAACTTAGATATTGCAAATACAAACACCTAAAGCCACTTGCAAATACAGATTTTATTGCGGGCAATATTTTATTTACAGCTCAATTACAACGACCTTATCTTCTACCTCACGCCCTTTTGTGCGCAAAGAGTCATGTTCTTATCTGAAAAGTGGTATACTTTGTTAGTTTTGCTTTCAAAGCTTTAGGATCTATGCCATCTGGACCGACTATAGATGAGGACAATGCAATATTCTGTAGTTAATAAGTTGATATGAGATAAGATTATAGACCTCTCTGTAGTTAGCTACAGAATCCTTCCAACTCCACTATCAAAAGAAGTGGATATAATACCGCTCCGATTGCACTCCTTTGAATCTGCTACAAGTTGAGACAGCTTTAACCGCACGCGCCATATCAAGCAACCTTCTAATATTGTATTCACCTATAATTTTATTCTTACCATAGCAACTATCAATCAACTACATTATTATTCCTTCCCATCACCCGCCGACATTCCATCACCCCACTCCAGCAGTATCTTTCGACATACTAGGTCACAATTTCCCACTCCGTCCTACCAACCCTTTATTTTCCACCGACGTCGGCAATGACCTGTCTGGAGGAACAATAAAGTTAAGCCGCAGCAACTCAAAGTGGAATACCACAAGCATTACTACGTCCACATAAGTAATATCCCATATCACGCGGCCACCGATCATCGTCGCCCACATCGTCGAAACATTGTCAGTCTTAAAATTATTAATTTATTCTTGCTCGCACATTTTGAACCCGTGTAGAGTGATAATTTTCGGCCTCATGTGGAAGCGTACATTCACGATTCTATCACGATATCATAGACAAGTTTGAAGCATCGTGATAATATTTTATTGTCAAGTTATGTGGGATTCAAAGCGAATAAACCTATTTGACAGCCAATATTGCATGCAAGCTGGTCCCACTAATCTCCAAGGATGCCTTAATCACGATAAGTCACTTGATGATCAAACAGTATCAGTTCAGGCATAATATCAATGTTGGCTGGAAGAACAACCAAGTTTGAATGAACTTCATGAAATTTATTATTGAGCAAACTACGACCCCGAATCCACGATTGAATTCAGTAAACATAAATTTTTATCTAACAGCTATATATTGCCCTGAAGATGCTCTTACCTATATCGAAATTCTATATGAAATTTCCTTACAAATGAAAATTAATAGGCATGTCGAAACCATATAACATATATATGTAAATAGAACACATATTTAATCCATAAAAATATATTCATAAGTATACTTTTTTTTAATTCAAGTACGTACTATCAATACACAATTCGGGCTAAACAATGGCAACGATGATTCACGATACGCGGTTCATTTAAATTTGAGCAGGCATGACATAACCTCGAAATAATTCGCGCCAAAATTACATTGCATTTTAAAATTCACGGGGATTTCTTTTGCAAAACAAACATTTGATCCAATTTTGGTTGATTCTTTCCTGTAATGTAATTTCTTATGGATTATTGGTCCACAACCCCCACATTAATGAAATTATTCGATGAAATTAGATGAAAAACATCAAATTCCGTTGATAAATTGGCTCTTCATGTTGACTTAGTTTTGATCCCATGTATTTCTTATGGGTCTTTTGGTCCGGACTCTTATAATATAACTACTCGTCGATAAAGACTTGTTCTTGATAGTGCTTCATCGCTAAAGACGCGTTTTGTTAGCAACTATTTATTTACGTCGCGGGAAACCGCAAACATTTTTCAAGACCGACGGGCGTTGTGAGTCATTCGCTACAATCCTTGTTTTCCTAGACCACATCATTTGGTCATTTGTAAACGAGATAACAGAAGGTCAACATGCAGTGGAGCGTGTGTAATTCAAAAAAACTTAAGGCTCTGAGATATTTAAGTTAATATTTTTCCAGCCTCTCGCCAAACTAAATCCTTTTCTAATTGATTTTTAAATTTAGTGTCGCCCATATTACAGAATATTTTATTGGCAGTCACAAACTCGACCAAACGTTAATCTTCCGATGCTGTGAAATGACCACCGGCCATAATGTAATTATTATATATATTTCCTATTTATTATTAACCTAATACAAATGTAAACATCGCTGACGTGCTACGTAATAGACTTCTTTTGGAGCAGGTCGCTTTTTATCACGCCGGCGGAGTTAGCGGGAAATAATCAATGCCGCCGCTACTAAACCAGTATTGTACAATTTCTATATTTGAGTAGGGAGCGCCGACGGGTTGATGTTTACCGTCTCCCGCGACGGAAATAAATCGTTGTCAGCAAAACGCGCCTTAAAAGTCGAATTAAATTCATCGATGTAATGTTATTGAGTCAATGCAAGTCGACGTCTGTTAAAAATAATCACAGGAAAATATTTATTATTTATTTGCATTTATGCCCGAGTTGCGTCAAGGTCATAACGCTCCCAGCCCAAAATTCAAATATTAAAAATAACAAAATTGAAATTTCCCGCCAAGCGGAAATGATCTGTCATCCGCCATATTGGATATCAAACGCAAATGGGTGTCTCAAATGATAGCTGTCAAAAGCAATGCATACTAGCTTTAATAAATTATTTATTTATCAACGACCATCATCTGTATTTACATTCTTACTAAAATGACCACCACGTGTATGTAGATGTTATTACCCGAAAACAACCACACTATTACCGTAAAAAACACATAACGCCATCTAGCGCTGAATTTACAATGCAATATACAGCAGAAATATGTAAAACTCCAGGTATATGCCAAATTTAGCTAACCGCTAGCACACTTAGTGTTCATTGGCGAGCATTAGCGCTTGTCAGTAAGTGTATGGTTTAGATATGTCGTGAAATGTTCGCGTTCGTACCCAATAGGATGATAGAGATATGTTGCGAGATGTTCGCGCTCGTGAACGAAAACATGGTAGTGGTATGTCATGAGATGTTCGCGTTCGTGGACTAGCTGTCTCGGTTTCTTACCTGTAATCGACAAGTTTGCGTCCTGCGACTGTTAAGGGATTAGGTAATTTGATCCCCGCTACCTGTGTTAATGCTATATATTTACTGTTTCATAAATAAATTTTTTATCGTCATTATGAAGTGAACAATTCTACTATATACAGCAAAAATCTGCCAAATTTATGTAACCAACAGCACACTTAATGTTCGTTGGCGAGCATTCGCACTCGAGAGTAACTGTATGGTTTAGATATGTCATGAGATGTTCTCATTGGTACCCAATAGCATGATAAAGATATGTCGCGAGATGTCCGCGCTCGGGAACAAAAGCATGGTAGAGATATGTCGCGAAATGTTCGCGTTCGTGATGAAGTTTGTGGTCTAGCTCTCTCAGATTCCTTCTACTACGTTTCCTTCTATGACCTTGACTTTCTGTGTACGAATACCTTCAAAACTGTCAAACTTTACGAAAAAGATGTCAGTTGTCAGCTGGTGTTGCCAAATCCTGAATTATAATATAGATTCCTTGGTTACGACGAAGCTAATTAAAAACATTAAGTGGTAGACGCTTGCAGAGCAGAATTTAAAATATCTAAGCATCCGTGATCGTTTAGGTCGTTGCATGAACCCAGTATAATACTTTTGTACAGTGCAGTAAATGAAAAAAAAAAATACACGCGAAAAGCTTCGGAACAGTTAGACACAGGTCTCAAAACTACTTAAATTACATCCATCTGTTCAATTGTCGTGCTCATGCATAAATTTTATTTAGGTATATCTTGTATATTTCAGGAAACATTTTGTGTATAATTTCCGTTAAGGACGGTTGTAAAATATTATGATTGCACAAGAATACTGGGTGATATTTATATAAAATATTCAACACCGTTAATAAAATTTGACGTTTATCTATAAACTAATCCTCCGGAATGTAAGTTAGAAAATTATGGCAAATATTATTTCTATGATATATACGGAATGTGCGTTAGACTATGCTATTAGCTTTAAATTATTACTAGATCATTATTATATTCTCGTTGTATAGTTCAATATAAATGAGTTAAAATGAAGTTATTAAATTAATTAAATATCAGAGGCTTGAAATAGTACTGATTTTATGATTATTATTGCGCTAGTCAATGCAAGTTCAATGTAGTTCAAAACGAAACATTAACTGAATGAAACTATAATAATTTGTAATGTATACAAAGTTTTATATGCTACATTTACTTCAATACCAAAATAATATTATACCTAGCGGTAAATTGTATCGGAAATAGGGAAAAATTAAATGAATAATAACATATAAACGAGAAATGACAATGAGCAGAATGAATCGAATTTGTATATATATATATTTCCAGTTAATATACTTCTTCAGAGAAATTTCCTATCGGCCACCTAAAGCTATTCACCAAAAAAGAATTTTCCGGGACATAACAGGACATCTCGCTAGTAACTCTTTTTATTTTCTCTAAAATACTTAAACAACAATTTTAAAAGAAATATTTATAGATCAGCATATAATTGCAATTTTCAAATGTTTTA
>WYDF02256420.1:0-34101 GCA_009867245.2 Adranes taylori
CTAAAGAGAGATGTAACAATATAGATATTTAGATCTCTCTTGTTTGAGCAAGCTCTTTTACATTTCAAACGATGTAAAAGTGAACACATTTTTTATGTATTAAAAGGTTTGATGCATTAAAGTTACTGGTACTGTAATAATAATAATATAATTTCGAGCTAAAATATAAAATCAGCAAAAATGAGCTGAAAGCATACCAATGATGCTTAACTCGTACAAGTGTTTTGATTGAAATGGTAAAATTGACATAATTGGTTAAATGGCTCACAAATTGTACGAATTACTAATAGGGACATTCGTGTATTAAACTAGAGAGATTCAAAATCTCATCAAATACACTACAATTTACTGCCAGCGGAAATAAACCAAAACTTTTATTCTGAATCCACTCAAATAATTTTTGCAAATTGACATATTTTTAGATTTGTAAAAGATTACTGTACTATATTCTGTTTGCAAAAACGGAAATAAATAATACAAATAAAATTACAAACCAATTTCAATGCTTCCAAGTACAATAGAGCCGTGGTTATCAGAGCCCCGACTAACCGAGTACCGGGTTAACCAATGTACGTAGTCCCAAAAATAAAATAATTAAAAACTTCGTTCGGATTAAGTGCTGCGCAAAGCGAATCCGCATAATAACGCGGCAAATCGATCATAATACTGTACTGCGTAGTACAATACTACACTGTACTTATATTAGTCACAGTAGTGTAAGAATATAAATGGTGCACGCGCAAGAGATTGTAGTGGTAGTGGGCGCCCCGCATAGGTCGTTTGCCTACAGTTGCTTTTTCACTTTGCTAGTGAACAGTTCATTTACAATTTGTTTTTATTTGTTTGTATTGCTTACGTGATGAATGCTAAACACAAAAGGACTGCTGTGTTTTTAGAGACTAAATTATAAGCCATCAACAGACTCGATAAAGAACAGACAATTAATAAAGTATCTTCAGATTTAGGTGTGCGAGAAGTGACCGTAGGAGACTGGAGAAGAGAACGAACTGAAATCGAAAAATTGGGTTCGCAAAAGGATAACGAAAAGTTATGAAAACAGGAGAGTTTGAAAAACTTCAAGTGCCTTGTTTATGTGGTTTACACAGCTCCGGAGCAAAGGAAGTCCAGTGAGTGGGCCTATGCTACAGGAAAAGGCTATTAAATTCCACGAAAAGTTTAAAGCCAGAGAAGAAGAATTTACAGCAAGCAGAGGGTGGCTTCATCGCTAGAAAACAAGGTTTAGAATCAGGGAGCTAAACATTTCTGGTGAGAAGTTATCGTCCAATCATTCCATTGTACTACAGTTCAAGGACGAATTTGAAGCTATGATTAAAAATGGACATTTCTCACCTCAACAGATTTTTAACTAACACGAAACGCGCTTGAACTACCGTATGTTTCCTACAAAAACCCAGGCTTCCACTTATGGTTCTAAAAGGTCAAAAGGCATAGTCACACTTATGGCTTGCTCTAATCCTAGCGGGGATTGTAAGTTAAAAGTTATTGATGATAGGGAAATCTGCCAAGTCCTTAAGTGTGGATCTATGAAAATCCTTAAGTAGTCAGAAAAATGCATGGATGGACGCTAAAATTTTTAAAGACTGGTTTTTCACTGACTTTGTGCCACAAGTTGAAAGTTTTGTAAAGAAAACAACCTACCTCGAAAAGCGCTTTTAGTAATGGACAACCTCCCTGATCATCGTGATAGAGAAGAAATAGTTTCTGGCGATACTAAGACACACCCCAACGTGATGCCTCTTCTCCAGTCAAGATGACCAAGATGTGTTGGAAAACCTGAAGCGTAACTATAAACGCAAACTTTTGAAAAGCCTCATTAGCGCAATTGATGAGAGAAATGACGTTGTACAGACTCTTAAAAAAATCGCAATGAAAGATGTTGTTTACATGTCAGCTGAGGCATGGAATGAGGTGAAAAGTTCTACTTCTCAATTGTCGTGGAGGAAGTTATTAAACACTACGGAAAATCAAGCAATTTTGCTAATAGGGCATGACAATGAAGATGACATGAGTCTTGAACAGCTAGCTCTAAGATCGGCAGATGAAATAATCAGTGAAAACGATGTAGCCAAGTGGATCAACGCAGACGAACAATTGGAAGTGACTGATGAGATGATAGTAGAAACAGTCAATGTAGAGGCTGAAGTAAGTGAAAGTGACAATGAAGACATTGGAATGGTGAATAAGAAAATCAGCCACAGTGAAGAATGCAAGGCGGTAGAAAAGGCCACAGAGGACCTAGAGCAACAGTCAGAGACAGCATCGACAGACCTTCTACTGCTACGACGATTGCGTGAATGGTGGCAAAGAAGCGAGCGAGTTCCGTTAAACAGAAAATACTTATGGATTTCTTCAAGAAATAAATTTTTTAACTGGAACATGTACTGTATATAGTATGTTTTTTTTTTCATTTTGTATTTTAATTTGTACGTCATTTTTTCATTTGATAATACAGTAGATGCCTTTTTTCACATCTTTGACCACGTCTTCATTGATTTTACTAGTTTACCATACCTTTCCGTCTCAATTTTTGACTGTGTTCGTGTATCCGGGTTTTAGATTATCCGAGGTACCATCGGTCGACATTACCTCAGTTAATCGAGGGTCTACTATATCTCAAAATTTCTACATTAAATGTTTGAAGTTAAATAAATAATTCTACTTCAAAGGCACGAAAGATATCGCTTTTAACTAATTTACTTCTTTAAGTGCCATCAAAATACTTCTTTAAGTGGTATCAAAATTCTAATAGATAGGTTGAACCATTGTCTCAAGTTCTTCAGTTATGACGTTTCTCTTCCCCCCTGGAATGCCCGTTATTTTGCCTTAAATGATGTTTTGAAGGAGTGCATATTTATCATTTCGCATCACATGACCGAAATACTCCAATTCCCTCCGCTCTAATGTATTTATTAAATCTGTCTGCTTCTGCATTTGACCCACCTCCACCTTAGTTTTAAGCGCCATCCACGAAATTCTTAATATTCTTCAATACGTCCACATTTCAAATGCCTTTACTCGCCTACACATACAATTTGTAGGCATCCATGCTTCTTTTCCAAACAAAAGTATACTGAACAAAATAATCAAAATAACATCAAAACAATCTTAGGTGGAGTATTATTGATAGATCACGAAAGGTAAAATCACTCTTCATTTTCATAGCGTTGCTGTCACCAATTTTATTCTGCTTCAGGTGTCTTCACCATTTCCACCATATTCGTGCCATTGCTAAACTATGTATCACTACTACATGTCTTGTCACTAGTAGCTATTAACCCAGATATGTCTAGAGTACTAGATATTATGTCCACACATTCGGAGTGGGAATGGTATATCTCCATGTTTCCAGTTTAGTCATGTTCAGTTGGAGCTGTTCCATTAATCTGGGTGGTTTACTTACCTCCTATTGTAAAATTAACGAGATTGAGGGAACGTGCAGTAGTTGTTTGCTGTTTTTTATTGGCAGAATACGGCATTCAGTTTGCTAGATAAATGTACCAGGCTAATTAAATGTGATTTTTACAGAAAGTTTTCACCTATTCAAGCGATAACGATGCTAGAAGAAGAAAACGATTTGCAACCATCGGAAATTGACGTCAGTATTTCTCCACCTGTTAATGTATGTAATGATGTTACTGACATGGATTCAGGTGACCAACATCATGTTACAACAAACAATTTGCCTGGCTCAAAAGTGCAAGGTCCTAAAGCAATTATTCGCAACATCAACAACGAAAATCGGGTTACAATAAATACGTCATCTGAACCAGAGTCGTTGAACGATCGAACAGAAGCAACTTTCGCTAGTAACAAAACTAGTTTCACGAGAGGATAAAATACCAAATTCCTGATAGCAAATAAGAGGACAACTAATAAGAAAAAAACATATAATTGGTTAAAAGAAGACTTTAACTTTAGTAATATGGATTTATTCCATGAATTTTTAGTGCAAACGGAACTTTTGAATTAGAAACACATTTAGATTTCTTTGACGGTGAACCTGTAAGCTTGATGCTTGCTGAAAGTAACAAATATCTAAAACAAAGAAATAGCACCCAAGAAATTTTGGAATCCGAAATAAAATGTTTCATTGGTATATTAATTCTAAGTGGCTATGTACATGTGCCAAGATGAAGGATGATTTGTAAAAGAGCAAACAACACCATTAAAATCCTTGTATTAGAAACCGTTGCAAGAGATAAATTTAAATACTTAATGATGAATTTTCCTGTTGTAAACAACAACAATTTAGATCAGACAGTTAGGTGCGCTAAAGTCCGACCTTCGTTTAATTATTTTAATTAGAAGTTCATGGAAAAGGATATTCTGCAAGACATGCATTCCGTTGATGAAGCTATGAATCCGCACTTTGAAATACGGATGGAAACAATATACGCGCGGTAAACCAATTAGGTACGGATAGAAATTTTTGGTTGGTTCTGGGTGCACCAACCAAAAATTTCTATTGGTGAATCCAGACTAGGATAGATTTACTGGTGCGAACTCTATCAAGGTTCGTGCGCAAATATTAGCTTTCTGTATTTCAATATGGGTGTTGGTGCTGGCCTACTACTACAATATGCAGATGTTTTGCGAAAGTGGTAGCCTGAACACAAATTCCACCTTTTTTCACAGTTTCTTTAGCTCGCTCCCACTTATTGGAATGTTGCCTCAAAAGAGGTTTTTTTGCAATAGGTACTGTAAAGGAAATCCATCTGTCAGGAATAACTTGCTAGGAGGATTCTGAAACTATGAAGAGACGAAGTCGTATCTCATTTGACTACAGAAAAATAGTAAATAAGAACTTTATAGTCGTAAAATAGCACGACAACAATATAATAACAATATGATCCAATTTAATACTCGTATCGCCAATTCATATAGTGAAACGTGGAGCAGTGAGCAACCATAGTTTTGCACTGCATTGACATGGCAGTTTATAATGAATGGCAGCTTTAAAAAATCCAATAAGGGAACATGGATTAAATACAATTTAGAAGAAGAATTGTAATTAGTCTGCTCAACCAAAACATAAAACGCATTTCGTGTTCTAAGAGTCGTAAATCGAACATAGAAAATTTAGACGGGCGCTATGATCACACAGATCATTTTGTAATTCTACAGGAAGTAGTTCTAGCAGTTACAATTACGGTTTGAAATTAAAAATACAAACGCATTGATTCTTTCAGCAGTGATTCCATTGATCCTTTGGCTTTAGCAGTATTGATTCCGGTCACTTCCACATGTGCAGCTGAACTTCCATGACAATTTTCGTTGATTATGTTCACCACGTCATCTTCAATATGAATTCGAGCTTTACACCAATTCTTACCATCCCGGGTTTGGTCGCATCCCAAAATTAATTTCTTACAACAAGTACTTGATTTATCAAAAACATATTGATATCCATTGCGAGTAAATTTACGTTCTGCCTTTTTGGTCATAAATTCCATATCAACAACGTTCGATACAACAGTCGAACAAGAAATGAATTTATTTATTAAAATCAAAATTTTAAATTGCTATCCACTGGTAACAAAATTTAAAATTTTTGCTATCACCAGTAGTGCATTTTCCACAAAAAAAAATTGCCGTTGACCCAACAATGAGTGTAAAACACTCCTCTTTACGCTTTTTTAAATTTTGATAGTAGAGCCATCTGTACAAGAGTTAGATTGGAATACATAATTAAACAACGTAAAGTGGTGATTTAATAGTTTTGACGAATTATTTATATATTAAAAGAGTCACCCACATCTGGCCCGCTTCAAATGGTCTCGGCGTCAAAACAGCCATGTTCAAACGCCGACGTCAAATCGGCATAGTCAAAACCTCCCATTACGGGTTTGTGCTAACTTTCTTGGTAAGCACAAGTCATCTGGATATGAAGCAGACATTCAGAAGCTGCTCGATTCATATCAAAAAATGGGATGTCACATGTCTTTGACGATGCAATTTTTACATTCTCGTTTGGATTTTTTCCTGGAAATCTATTCATTATTCTTATTCATCACTCACAATACGAGTGATGAATAAGGCAAACGATTTCATCAAGATATGCAACTGATGGAAAATCACTATCAAGGATTTTGGAATGAAAGCATGATGGGTGGTTACTGCTGAATGCTCTATTGTGATAAACGGGACAAAGTCTTTAAAATAAAGTCATAGTCACAGCGATTTTGAGCAAATGTTGTGATACTTGTAGTGAATAAAACAAGGGATATGTGAATACTGACTTAAATTGTTAACAGATGTGGATCTAAGATATTAAAAGGGTGGTAGGCGGAAATTCATAAAACACAACCTCAGGCAAATATTTTAAATTTCCCTGAAATTTGCAAAGTAAGTGGGGTTCTTATCTGAAAATCTGTACGCTTTAGAAAAAAAATTGATTTTGGAATCAGCGTGAAAATTATATCCAAAAAAAGGTATTTATATTACACCACCAATAACGTCCTTGTATCAGAAACCATTACAAGAGATAAATTTAAATACTTAATGACGAATATTCCTGTCGTAAACAACAACAATTTAGATCAGACAGTTAGGTTCGCCAAAGTCCGACCTTGGTTTAATTATCTTAATTAGTTCATAGAAAAGGGTATTCTGCAAGACATGCATTCCGTTGATGAACCTATGATTCCGCACTTTGAAATACGGATGGAAACAATATACGCGCGGTAAACCAATCAGGTACAGATACAAATTTTTGGTTGGTGCATCCAGACTAGGATATATTTACTGGTACGAACCCTATCAAGGTTCGTGCGCAAATATTAGCTTTCTGTATTTCAATATGGGTGTTGGTGCTGGTCTGCTACTACAATATGCAGATGTTTTGAGAAAGTGGTAGCCTGAAACAAATTCCACCATTTTTCGCAGTTTCTTTAGCTCGGTCCCACTTATTGGAATGGTACCTCAAAAGAGATGTTTTGCAATAGGTACTGTAAAGGGAATCCATCTGGCAGGAATAACTTTCCAGGAGGATTCTGAAACCATGAAAATACTAAGTCGTAACTCATTTGACTACAGAAAAATAGTAAATAAGAACTTTATAGTCGTAAAATGGCACCACAATTATATAGTAACGACATGCTCCAATTTAATAGGCGTATCGCCAATTCATTTAGTGAAACGTGGAGTAGTGAGCAACTGTAGCTGTGCACTGCATTGACATGGCAGTTTATAATGAATGGTAGCTTTAAAAAATCCAATAAGGGAACATGGATTAAATACAATTTAGAAGAAAAATTGCAATTAGTCTGCTCAACCAAAACATAAAACGCATTTCGTGTTCTAAGGGTCGTGTTCTAAGGGAGCACCATGATCACACAGATCATTTTGTAATTCTACAGGTAGTAGTTTTAGCAGTTACAATTACGGTTTGAAATTACAAATACACAGGCATTGATTATTTCAGCGGTGGATTCCATTGATCCTTTGGCTTTAGCAGTTTTGATTCCGGCCGCTTCCACATGTGCAGCTGAACTTCCATGACAATGTTCGTTGATTATTTTTACCACGTCTTCTTCAATATTAATTCGAGAATTACACCAATTCTTTCCATCCCGGGCTTGGTCGCATCTCCACATTAATTTCTTACCACAAGTACTTCATTTATCAAAAACATATTGAATCCCATCGCGAGTAAATTTACGTTTTCCCTTTTTGCTCATAAATTCCATACCAACAACGTTCGATACCATATCAACAGTCAAACAAGAAATGAATTTATTTATTAAAATAAAAATTTTAAATTGCTATCCACTGCTATCAAAATTTAAAATTTCTGCTGTCGGCTGTCAGTGCATTTTCCACAAAATAAAAACTCGCCGTTCACCCAACAATGAGTGTAGAACACTCCTCTTCACGCCTTTTTTTAATTTTGCTAGTATAACCACCTGTACAAGAGTTAGATTGAAATACACAATTAAACAACGAAAAGTGGTGATTTAATAGTTTTGACGAATTATTTTTTTATTTAAAGACTCACTCACATCTGGCTCACGTCAAAAGGGCTCGCGTCAAAATGGCTCGTGTCAAAAGGGCTCGCGTCAAAACGGCTCGCTTCAAATGGTCACGGCGTCAAAACCGCCACGTTCAAATACCGGCGTCAAATCGGCATAGTCAAAACATCCTATTTCGGGTTTGTGCTAACTTTCTTGGTAAGCGCAAGTCATCTGTATATGAAGCAGACATTCAATAGGTGCTCGATTCATATCAAAAAATGGGATGTCGCATGTCTTTGAAGATGCACTTTTTACATTCCCATTTGGATATTTTCCTGGATATCTGGGTACAGTAAGTGGTGAACAAGGCAAACGATTTCATCAAGACATTCAACTGATGGAAAATCACTATCAAAAATTTTGGAATGAAAGCATGATGGGTGATTACTTATGGATTGTTAACATTGTTAACAGATGTGTAGATCTAAGATATTAAAAGTGTGGGAGACGGAAATTCATAAAACACAACCTTAGGCAAATATCTTAAATTTCCCTGAAATTTGCAAAGTAAGTGGGGTTCTTATCTGAAAATCTGTATGCTTTAGAAAAAAACTAAATAGATATTTGGATTCAGCGTGAAAAGTATATAAAAAAAATAGTATTTTTATTCGTGATGAGAACAAAAAGTTTTATTTTGTTGACCAATGTAATATAACATGTAAATTAATTTCTCTAATAATAAAATTAAGATACACGATTGCAAGCGAAAGTTATGAAACATTATCGATTTTTTTATAATGTTGCGTATAATTCAGCAATTAAAAACAAAACGCCTGAAAAGTATCCATATAGTGAAAAAGCTGGCAGCTATAATATACAATATACCGCTAATATTTAGTGTATAACGTCAGCATTTTAAATCTAAATCGATAAAAAGCTATAACATTTGCATATTATCGCTCCATCTCGGGCTAAAGTGATCAATAAAATTTTCTAATTGCCAAGCAACAACCCCTTAAATGAATTCAGGCACGTATTAAATACATTTGATTTGATCTATATTTTATGCTATATTTTTCCCTACTATTTAATAAAAGAAGAGGATGTCATATAAAAACAATCATTTCTACGATGCGAAACGGACGCTAGTACTATTTTTATTATACGTTTAAAAGGTTTATGACTGAAATTGAAAGTAAGATTTTGGTGGCTAATATCCAAATTAACAGAAAAACAATGAAAATGTACAAAAGAAATGGGAATAAAATGCCAGAAAACTACTATTTAAACCAAAGAACGTTCTAGCAGACAGGAAAGTTTGGACAGGTCTGAAAGGATAGTTTTCAAAAACAGTAAAGGGTCTTGAAGATGAAAGAGATGGAACAAAATGGTGGCGAAACAAAATGCAGTTCATCGCGTATACATGATCACTATGAAGCAGCTTTTATTGTCCAGCAAAAAGAGGAACTAACAGAAAATGACATAGAAGAGTAAGGTTCGGGGAGGAAGGAAGTATGTTGTATTGATGGGCATATGGGCATTGACAAAAAAAAAGATCAGGAAAGGCAGCAAGAGCAGATGAAATTGCACTAGAAATCATATAACTGAGAGGTAACACGGTTGTTCATTGGATGTCGAAAATACTTGCAAGATCCTGGCAGATTGGGAAATGAATATACTAAGTCCTATCTACAAAACAACCAAGTGCTTTAATTACGAAGAAATTATGCCAATCAAGGTACATACAATAGTTCTGGTGTGGAAACTCAGGAATGAATTGGAATGGGAGTTAGAAGAAGAAGAAGCTGCATTTTGGAATTGTTATCACAATCAGGATCATGTCTTTACCATCCGGAAAATCATAGATTAGTTTCACGGCAGAAGTAGGCTAGCGTGGTTATCTTTCTTAGACCTGCAAGCAGCTTTTGATACAGTGCCAAAGCATCGGTTTTGGAGAGCATTAAAGGGATCTAAAATATCAGTAGCAATGCTGAGCAGAATCAAGTGTGTATATAGGAAAGTACAAGGGCTAGTAAGACTAGTTGAAATGTATCTCACAAACTTGCCATGGAAAAGGGTGTAAAAGGAGGAGATTTCCTCAATCCTTTAATTTTCATCATCCTGATGAACCAGATTCCTCAACAGTGTAAGAGAAGGCAGGAAACGATGCAAGGCAGGAAACTTGAGACTATTGAACTCATAGTATAGAACCAGGAAGATTTGCAAATGGTAGTTGTTGAATAGGTAAGTATAGTAAGGGATCTCGTTTAAATGTAAGAAGAAAATAAGATAATGGTAGTATAAAAACAAGAAGATCATCAATCAATTAATGTTCAATGGGATGTAAAGTAATTGGGACAGGTAACCAGGTTTGGGTTCCTTGGAATATAATCACTTCGAATGGAAAGTCAGATGCAGAAGTAAACTAAAGGTTACAAAAGCGAATCAAGTATACAATCGGTTTAGCCAAATAATTGCTGGAAAGAAGGAGATTACCGGAAATACAACAATCAGGATATATAAGACAATCTATCAGCCTACACTACTTTATGGCACAGAAAGCTAGATGCTTTAGAAAAACATCAATTTCGCCAAAAACATCGTACTTGAGAAGAGTCACTTAAAGAGATTGCATCAAGAATACCACTTCAAAGACTCAGTTACAGCAGGAGTCAATTATCGAGACAATAGAGAAAAGGACGCTGCGCTAGTGTGAACATTTTAACTGAATGGGAGAAGGAAAGTAGCCAACCGCAGTGCTGGAAGCACGGCCAAAAGGTACACAAGCTTACAGTTCAGTTGCAATACAGTGAGGAAAAATATTGCCAGAGGTACGGCTCTCGCTCAGAACGGGAAGGCATATGTAAGTTGGCTGAAGGACTCCGCCGCCTGACAGCATAAAGAGTTTTGAGAAAGAAGAAGAAAAAGAAATAAGCCCATTATTTAATTGTCAATGCGGTCCTGTCTTTCTGAATAAAAAAAAAACAATATTTGTTCGTTTAAACTCAAAAGCGTTGTATTTCAATCAATGTACGTGTCCAGGCAAATAAATATGTATGTATTAAGGATATATTTTATAAGACCTATATCTAGAACTCTGATCAGGTTATAGGCGAATATATTAAAATGTCCGCGTTATCAAAATATAAGCATGCGTTACCATTACGGTTTGTATATTAGTAATATACAGTGTCTACTAAATTAATGATACATTAAAGCATTTCATTAATCATAAATAATATGTAGCGGAAACTTGGATGTTTATTATTAGCAACAAGAAAAATATATATAATATTTAGATGCATTACGTTTAAGAAATATAATTCTTTGTTAAGTGAGTTAATTATTTCGAAAACTACATATTGACGTTGAGGAAGTTCAATTGGCTTAAAAATGTGGTACACTTAGCAAAGCTTTGGTTTTCATTAACGAGTTCAAAAATGCTATATGAAAGCAGAGAGTACTGATGAAGGCTTTCTATCACCGATGCCAGAAATGCACAACTACCCTTACCTTCCATTTTTAAGCCAATTTGAATTTCCCGGTTTTCGAAATAATTAACTCACAAAAATTTTAGTTACAGCTATTGAGAGCTTTCGTTTAATATATAAATCTCATTAGTCAGCTGTGAAATGTATATAAATAAAATGTATGATTATCTATGAAATAATTTATTGTTTCTCACTGTTGTCTATTGTATGTTTAAATTGTTGCTGTTTACGTAATCAGAATAATTTTATGTTTAGGGAATATATAGGTCTGCTATGATTTTTAATTTAAATACGAAAAGTAGATAAAGGGCCACTCCGCCTTTACCCGAGAGTTTTACTGATCCTATCCATTTTATGTACCAATTTCCCATCAGTGTGTTATTTTTTGTGAATTACCATCAAGCCTAGAAAGGATAGTGCTCTAGTTTTTCATGTGCTCAAAATCGGTCCAGTATATTCAAAATTGAGGTCCCCTTGTCCTACATAAGTTTCCCAAGTTTTAGTTTAACAACTTTCATAGCAACCGAGATATTTAGTTAGTACACTTTTTATTCAAGGTCAAATTACTCTGGTGTTATGACATGCTACGTTTATAAAGTCGCTTAATCCCTTAAATATTAAAGGAGCTTTTGACACAAGAAATTTAAATAAAAAATCTTGCGAAACTTTTCGAGGAAATGGACCCTAAAATTAGCAAAAAAAATAACACCCTGTATATATGTTAGATTGTGATTCTAGAAAATGTGTTTCAAATAAAATCGTAGGGCCTGCATGTAGCCTGTAGAATAAAGTTTATTTGAATGTCCTGTCTTTTAACGTTCCTGAGATATTTCAAAAAGTTTGTTAAATTTCAAATGTGGCAACACCGCTTCCTATACAATTTGGCAACATGGGACTTTTTTATTCGACGCAAAATACAACGTACTAGATGTGCGCAAAATTTCTGAACAAAAAAATAGCTCCTGCCCGCCAGTGGACAGGAGCTTAAACTTTTTGAAATTTGAAATTTTTTTTCTGCTGTCTCATAGTCTACAACAGTCTACCAAATTTCATCCAGATTGGTCCCATAATCGACCCTATTTTTAAGTTTTTGAAACCATTTTTAGAAGAAACCATTTTTTCGGTAAAAACTTTTTATATGAAAAATTGTTCCTTAAAATCCCTCTCCCTTTGAATTGCGTATTAACGGATTGCAGTATTTTAAATACAAGAGACGTATTAAGCGGAAGTAGAAAAAATTCTCAGAACATGAAAGATAAAAATTGATCACTAGGTATATGACTTTTGTACTATAACTCCCTCTCGTGACTAATAACATTGATATCGCAATAAAATACGAAATATATAAATCGCCTTTACCTCGTCACTACATCACTACCTCTCATTCTACGTCTTACTTCTCCAATTTCCCTAACTTGTTCATTCAACTACACACTATATAAACGTAATATGCGCCCATTGGATTCAATCGGTCTAAGTTTGTATCGAGCGAATTAAATTTTGTATAAATTTGATGGAACCGATAAACTGGGAAACTAGTAGCAAACGCTTTGACAGTTATATTATGAAATGATGTATTACATTTCATATATATACATATATACATTTTTTTCAATTTTTTTATTTTTTGAGAAGGTTGAAATAATAAGTTGTCGGTTTATTTTTAGTAGCTTTCCAAAAGAAATTCATAATTTATCTATAAACAAGTTGAAAATAAAATTCTTGATTTTATGTAATTTGTATGTAATGTTATTAAAGCGGGATCGAGGTTATGTTTTTGATCATTCTACTGCTTATCTTCTTTTGATTGTTTGTGATATAAAATACTGATTGCAGGAGTTCTCAGAATATGACATAATTTTATATTTATTGTTTCATATATATATATATATATATATATATATATAATTTCAGTCGCGATTGTAATTTACTAACAATGTATAGCTTCTATTTATAATACAAAATTTTGTTAAGATGATTCCATTATCATCTTCCATTATTACGATAGCAAGTAAAAAGTAGCGAACTAAAGATAATTTGATTTCTGATATTATTTTGTTCTTCTGATTAGATTTTGGCTCCTCCTCTGCTTCTTGCTTCTTAAGCATTAAATGTTTGAATACTGAATGGTGAGCGAAGATATTGTAAGTTGTTCCAGTTCGTTAGCCTGACGAAGATATGAAATACGTAGTTGAGGGTGTGAGAGAAACTGTTGAAGATATGACGTAATTTTTGACGGAAGAAAATGAACAGGATTTATTTGCTGTCTCCGAAATAGTAGTGTAATAATCATCGATGGTAAGTTTCGCTTGCATCTCTAGTTCTATCTCTGTCATCCTAGTTGCCTCGGTGAGTCAGGCGGTTAGCCTCCTTCTTCCTCTAACGTTGACCTCCTTGTTTTCGCATTGACAAAGTACTTTGACAGGGAAGGGTCATGATATGAGTGAATTACATAAGAAGTGAGTAACAAGAGAACGAAGGATTCACCAGAAATAATGAATATAATATATTTATGCCCGACCTGATGATTATAGAATTATACTACTGACTGGAGTTAAATTTAATTGAAATTTAAATAAAATAAGCGATTTGTTGTTAGCGCTTACACATCGAATTCAATACTGCGATTTTGCGCTCGCTGTTCAAGAAAATAGACTCGATAATTCAAAGAGAATTATGGTGGTCGAAACTTGCGAATTTGCTCAATCGAAGACGATCAGTACAAGATCCGAAATACGTCTGGTCAATGCTGGCTTGAGTGGGGCCTTTTATATGAAATTTACTGGGAAGAACTGGTGGTCGGGTAGACAGTGCCGCTTTTTGTAGCTGGGAATATTACAGGAGCAATATTGCATGATCTCCTCGTCGAAAATCTATGGCGGCATAATTTGTTCCCCAATGAGAATAAAGGCAAGCGAAGAATTGTTAAAGCAACTCCCACTCAGTTATAAAAACAACCAATAGGAAAAATTGCTTGTAGATACGAAAGCATACGTTTACGATTTTTTAAAGAAGTAATAATAATAATCTGTATGCAAAATCAGATATTTCGGTGCAAGGCCGTGCCAGGCTACATGATACAACTTTTGGTGCGTATGCATGTGTGTTTCGCGTGCCTTGACAAAGTAAAGTTGCACCATGCATATTTATTTCTTTCAAAAGAGTTTCATACGCAACTGCTCAATATTTTACGTATTTTAAGTTCTTTCCATACATTGGGTGTTAAACACAAAATTTTTTCTTCTCATTCAATTGAATTAAATTTAATTTGGCAATTTTTATTATACTAGAATATTTCTTACTGTGTTGATTGATTAATTGAATTTACATGGGAATTTACATGGGATACGTTAATCCGATAACAATTTTAAATTGTAATATAATTTTTCACGTCTTTGTTTGTAATAATAAAATTTGTCCTGAAGCTTTGCATTCTCCCTACACACTCAACTTTCATCGGTACAGATACCTTCTTATTTCATAATTCACCATCATCATCAGTTACCCACATCCATCCATTGTAGGACATACGCCTCCCAGGTTTACGACCATTTGTTAGAGAGGGCACATAGGAAAAGACTTTCTAAATCGACATCAATAAGTTAAAGTTGGATTGATCGAGCTTAAGTACACCAGGTACCTCATTTTATGGCAGCATAATAGATTTCTTTATATAATCAAAAATTCTATCAAAGCTCTCTCATTATGTTCAATTTTTTTTTCTTACAGTTCACTACTAAAAGATTATCTATACTACGCATAATTTTGTCATTTATTTTTATTGTGAATAATGTAATTGAAATATAAAATGTAAGTTGAAATTATATTATTAAGTACTTGATTGAAACTCTAAGTTTGGACACCTCTAAGTTTTAAATAAATAATTATGTTTTGACTATGAATAAATTATTATTATTTTTACTTTGAATAACTAAATTTATTTTGTTTTGACTAATAAATTCTAATAAAACACTTGGTCAATTGAAATTGCGCTAACTGAATATGAATTTTATTAAGAGATCATACCGTAAATTTTCGCTGTTTCAAGAAAGTATTTTATTCTAACTTAGCTTCTGATTATACGTTTTAATTGAATGGATGTTTTAACTTTGTCACGATGTAAATAAATTGTCGCAAGTTCATGTTTGATTCTTATTGCAATTTATTAAACCCCATTTAATCGTAAATCAATACATTGTTAGTTTTTGCTCTTTGTATCCCGGAAGATTTGAATGGGCTTTAACTGGTGATAGAATTAATTTATCCTGTTGGGGTTCACACAGACCCTAATGGCAAAATAAAGGTGGCAATATGCTGCCAAAATTTTACGATTTATCTGGACATTTTAGTGAAAAAAGAATAATATCGGAAATCTAAAAACATTTTGATTTGCGAGAAGTAGAAGTCAAGTAGGCATCAGTTTGTATTTTAAATGAATTTTAAAATCTTAAATAGGTGTGTAAAGGTATCTAAGGTGTTAAATTTAATTCTGGCACCTGACCGAGCAATTGATCTTGATTAATGTGCTCTAATAATAAATCATACGACACATACACATTGGTAAAAAATACCTGGAACCGATGGAAGAAAGCTTCGACCACCCGAACATGTAAGTCAAATTAGAATGTGGCGTAAGTGACAATGAGACAAATTGCCATGCATTATCCAACAGTTCTACTGAAAAAAAATGTTAATAGTAAACATTACGTGCTTTTTTAAGAAATCGATTTCATATTGGAAATGAGCATAATGAAATTAAAATCACATAACAACACATTCACAGTTTGTTGACATGGTGTCAGTTGTTAAATCCAAAAGTTAAAACAAAATATTATAATAAATCAAAAAACTTAGAAACCTGATAATAAACAAAAGCAGATGCAATAAAACTGCGCAAGATTAAATAAAAGTTGATTTTTATGTATCCTAAAACTCATTAGAAAAGATTCTGATGATAACTTAAAATTTCTATTGTAAATAATATACTGCAATGGCAGTTTTGTTGTTGATCTTCTTCAGTCCCGCATAATAAATACAAATTGTAAAGTTTCTTAGAGGGGTAACAGTAACATAAAACGCACAAACTGTTATACTTAGAACAGTTGGCAAAGTGAAGATATGTGTTTTCCTAACTTACCAACGGTAGTGGCGTAAAATAAATGCGAAGCTTTAAATATCGCAATCGTCCTCTGAAAAGTAGGTAATAATAATTTTAATCAACCATTTTACTGCTAAAATGATATGAGATTTATATTACATGAATGTTAAGGAATGTGAGTTCAAATTTTAATTTAATATTTTCAAAATATCTTCTTCTTGTAGTGCCGTCTCCCTCTGGATGTTGACGATCCAATTAGCTATTTCACTTCGAAAATCTGCACCTCGGGAATCTGCGTCTCAGATACTTTAACCATGATCCTGGCGTTGTCTTATTGATCTTATGTCCTGAATCAGTCAGAAGATCTCATACTTTTCACCACGCAACATGAGTGCGATGTATTATAGTTCCTTTCCTTGACAGTTCTTATCGGCTCTAAAAATTCGTCCACCATTCTGAAGACTGCGGTGTTTGTCCGGTTTACCATTCATGAGGTGTGTAATATTCTTCGGTGTTGGTACATTTTGAAAGTGTTTATAGGATTTTCCATCTTATGGTCGAATATCCAGCTTCAGCATCCATACAGCAGGACAGAAAAAATTAAAAATCTCAAACAGTGCAAAAATCTCTGAAGACTTATATCGCGTGTGGTGAAAAGGTTTTCATGTTTTGCTAGCCTACCCAATTCTAGTCTCATTAATGCCGCTCATTCATGGCAGCTCCTAGGTACCGACATATATGTACCTGTTCGACTGGTATATTATTCATATATAATAGCTAGTCTTGGTTGGTTAGAGAAAACCAAGATCTCTGTGAGCATGACGTTTCGCGAAGAGGTCAAAAGCTAGCTGGGTGCCACGATAAAATCCATAGCTCTCTGTATATCTGTAAGGTTGTGGACTATTGCCACGTTGTCGTCTACGTCAAAAGTTGCTGATTCTTTTGTCCTTGATCATGATGCCTATATTGGTGCCATCAAATGCTTCTGTGAATATAGTTTTATAATAAAGGTTGAACGCAAGGGGCGATGCAACGTAACCTTGTCATATTCCCTTCTGTACTGCTAATTTTTCAGTCGTTGCGCTACCCACTGTTACTTGTGCAGTTTGGTACCAGTAGAGATCGGCAATAATACGCAGGTCACATAGAGATCGGCAGGTGTCTATACCTGAGGCTATTATAATTGCTAGCATCTTCTGAGATACACGCAGTTGAACGCTTTTTGATAGCCAACGAAGCAGGCGTATACATCGACACTCATATCTTTGCATCTCTCTGTGAGCACATTAAGTGAAAAGAGAGCCTCGTAAGTTCCCAAGCCTCTTCTAAAGCCGAACTGAGTGGGATCAATGTGTTGCTCGCATTTTCAATACTTTAGAATGTGTAAGATCCGCAGAAGTGTTTTCAGAACGTCAGATATTAGGCTTATCATCCTATAGTCATCATAGTTTGTGGCTTTGATGTTCTTCGGCAGAGTAACACAGACGGTGGTGAGCCAGAGTCTGAAGGACTATTGCAGACTCTATAAATGTTATTAAACACTGCTGTTAAGAAATTAAGCCCAGTGCCCTCCATCTCTGCTATCAATTTTAGAGTCTCTGCATGGATCCTGTCTGGGTTCAATGGAATTTTGTCTTTATTTTGTAATTTGATCGCCCGCACAACTTCCTCCGTTGAGATGTAGGGAATTGCTTCAATGAGATCTGAGGCTTCGGGCTGTCATCTAGACACTCGTCATTAAAAAATTCTTGTATATATTTTGCCCATCTTTTCAACTTGTCTTCACGCCGACAAATATCACATTGTTGGGTCCTCTCAATATTCGAGTGTGGGTACTATAGAGTTTTTTTGGTACTATGGTATCTTCCTGTGCACATTGAACAAGTCGGGTGTCTCTTCGGGAAGATATACTTCCGTTTAAAAAAATGCGATCTTAAAATGAAGACAATATCTGGACTAAAACAAAGAATAAAACTTTTACAATAAAGTTAAACAACTTAATAACCAATCACACACCTAAGTATATCATAAAAAAATAATCAAAAATTAAAAACGGAAAAGCATGCGATTGGTTGCAATGGTCGACTAAAAGGCTGTCTATAATTCATAAAGCACTAATATGGTAGAAAAGGCATTCCCTGTCAAGACGCCGGAGTTTGATGTACCGCTAATCTTGAGGCACCTGAATTGATTATACAAGACCTTATGAAGATAAAAAAGTAATAAAACTATAATGAAAAGTCTTTCTTCACAAAATCTTGATTATATGACTTTTTTCTAACTAGTGTTCGATTTATAACATTTTAGTCACAAGAATTAAAAGATGTTCTAATTTAGATTACAAAATTCAATTAGTGAGGCTGATTATCTACGTAATTGTAACACGAATCACAAACAAAATTGGCATGTGACATACAAATTGTATGAATGCACTTCTTGTAACAGTAATGATTCGAGGTTCTGGTAATGATTCGTCTACTACATGTTTTTTTTTCGGCGAACGAACAAAATCTTTTTAGCCTCTGCTGGAGGTTTTTTGGCATTCCAATCAAGTGCAAAGCTTCTTCGAGTTCTATTACCAATTCGTGGGGAAGTTGTTTCAGATACAGTCAGAGATCGGCGCATTGGTTCCAATCCATTATCAAGGTATAGGACTTGAGCATTGATACGAGCATTGATATTGAGCATTGTGAGAAGAAGATGATCATCATGGGGCATCGTTTGATATTTCGAGCGACATTAAATGTGGAACACATTTCGTGAGCAGCATCGACTCCTCTCTTTGTCAAATTGTAAGAAGTAATTATGCTTGGCATGTTTCCTTCCCCAGTGCCAAGATCGATCGACTTGTCTTTGTGTAGTGTAGACAGAAGGATGACATTTTTTTGTGTATATGATACCATGGTAATTCCTTGGCCACAACAAAGGCAGTTGCAAACGCAAGACGAAAAGGAAGATAATATCGAAGTAAAGTGGTCGAAGTTGAAGCATGCAACAAAGGTAGCCGTTAAAACTATGGTAGGATTTATAAAACAGAAGAGGCGAGCAGCGTGGTTTGATGACGACTACCTAATAGCTCTAGATCAAATAAATGAGCTAAGAAAATAGTCGCTGCAACATGGTACAAGGTCAAACTATCTTTTAGGGTAGCGAGGATAGATGCTTCATACGTGTGAACGAGGAAGAAGCGGGAGTGGGAAGCTAATAAGGTAGTGTATATTGAGGAAATGATAAGAATAAAGCAAGTTTCCGGGCGAGGAACACGATTATCAGGGACGGAAATGGAAACCTGGTCCTTGCCCTAGCAAAGTCGTTGACGCTTGGGGCTGACTACTTCGAGAAACTGCTGAACGAGGCCAGTGAGACAGGCATCGCGAGGAGAACACTAGCAGCAGGGGGCGTCAATGGTGTAGATATCGTAGTAGTAGAGCCGAGTCTCGGCGAAGTCAAGAAATATAAGGAGCATGAAGAAAAACAAGGCACCAGGCGGCGACCTGATTCCGCCGGAACTTTTGAAATACGGTGAAGAACAGCTGCATATGAAGTTACACGTACTGATCTGCAGAGTCTGGGAACAGAAACAGATGCCAAATATTGCCCACATATGCCCCATACACAAGAAGAGCTCCAAGCTGGAGTGCGCTAACTATCGGGGTATATACCTTCTAAACACTGCCCATAAGGTTCTAACTGAAATTCTAGCCAAAGGACTCGAACCTTGCTCAGAAAAAGCTTTGGGTAATTACCAGTGCGACTCTGAGAGGGTGAGAATAACTAATGATCAATTTTTTACAATCAGGTACATCCACAAAAAGTATTATGAATTTAACACCACCGTACACCAGTTATTCATAGACTATAAACAAGCTTATGGCAATGTAGATAGACCATATTTGTACGACACCAAAAATAACTTATATTTTGCGTTATAATCTCCATTATCAGTCTCATTAGCTTTTTGCTCTATCTCGGAATCACTGTCTCTTTCTGCTATTTCGTCTTCAAAATCTGTTTCAATATATCAGAAATTATAAAGTTAAATTAACATACAAATCTAAGCGCAGCTAGCTGGTAACCTTAATATTTTACACTATCAAAATACATATGATAAAAATATATCATATTGTAAGTAAAATGCACGTGTTAGTTAAAAGCGAAACTGGCTGCATTCCCTCAGTAAAGCCAAGCTAATGGCATGTCAAACCAACTTACTACATGTTTCAATAAATTTGTTTAACTTATCTTGAATCTTCAATTTATTTCCCGAGCACAACCATAAGATAAATGCTTTTATACCTTTGAGTTACACCCACAGTTACTAACCCAGACGGGGTATGACAAAATCACTTTCATCTCCAAAAGCTTCTTGATATAAATAATACCAAAAAATATGTTTCAGATATTAAGGATCAACTTCTTCAAGCTCTTCAATAAATAATCAAAAATTATTTCAACAACGCAAAGCTTAGGTATATGGTTTTAAGTAAGAAGGTGTAAAACGTCTTAAATACAGGCGCCCTCTCTTTCACTCTTATTTTGTGCCTATCTTTCTTAACGTAATACTTCTGACTATTTGTCTGTCATTTCATTTCGTCTGTCTAATAATCAAAACTTTTGTTTTAATGACCCTCTTGATATTTCCTCCGTCATCGTATCGTTCACTGACACACAAACTAAAGTTTGCGTTAAAGAAATTTTTGCTTTACAACGCGCACCAACAATTTTCTTCCCTCCAATCATTTTTTTATGCAAATACGTCTTGATTATAGAACATTTATTAACAAGGTGGGCTTAAGTTAATGTCAGAGGACTCAATTATGTACCTGATTTTTAATTGATTCTTAATTGCACGTTTAGCGCTTGTTCGACCCTTATAATCGGATTAATATCGAAGCAGGTATACTATTTCTTTTGGGTCCTCTGTCATTAAATTAAGCCACAAGGTTCCTTTAACACGAGGCATGCTTAACCCAAATCAGTTTCAGAGCCGCTGTTCAATTAAATTGAACTGTGAAAATATATAAAATATTTTTTCCAACGAGAACCACTAGACCAGCCAGAATAATTCAGGCAATGCAAGAGCCTCCCGAAGACTTCCAGGAATTGCTTGACACTAATCCATTCTCCTTCCGTTAAGGGGCATTAATCTAAGATTGAGACAAAAATATAAAAAGACAAAAAAAATATAAAAAGACAAAAAAAATAAAAAAAACAATAAACTAAAAAAACAAAACAAAATTTAAGTGAATAAAACTAAACAAAGACAAAACAAAATCCACCAACATTCCCACCATCACCATTGGCAAGTCAACAAAATATCGCTTCGGTGCAAGCAGCAGCAAAGGTACACTTGAAACAACAAACTAATAACCAAACACCGAACCAATCACCAAACCTACTAAATCCTGAAACAAGTTAGCTATAATCATGCTATGGCCATGGCTTTGCAGGTTTCCCTAAAGCGAATGCTATAGCTTAACATTCCTCCTGCACCAATTTGAATATAACCACTGAAAACCAATTCCAGGCTGAGGAGGATGGAAAATTCTAGGGCCTCCTGAAACCATATCATATCTCCCTAACCAGTCCTTTGATAACAGGGAGTGGAGTTTTAGTGGGTGAAAATCCCACACTATTGGATGCACCGGGCATTCTTCGTCTTTTAAATATTTCACCACTTCAACGCAAAACAAAAAAAAAGGGAACCACTAGAGTGTATCTCATCACTAGCCTAGGCGACTAGTTAACAGAGCAAGTTGACAAGTTGAGTACAAAAGTGGTCAAAAATCAACCACGATGCATTCGCTAACATTCTATTCAAAAAGGTATGTGGATTGGTCATTGCGACTTAAGCATTCGCCGGGGCTTTAATATCGAAATATTTAGAACTATCCAATTTCCTCTACAATTATAGGTTTTGTAACTAGATTTGTAACTAAAGTGGTTACACACTTTCATTTTAAAGAAATATATGCTACATAAGATTTCTGCGTTCCTGTCTGCGTGATTACACAATCTGTCAATTCCAGCCCCAGATGAGCCGAGAAAAGAAAAACAGAGAGTACATAATGTGGGATTCAAAGTATTAAAAGCGATTGACGGGCCAGAACTGCAAAGCGCCAGGGAAGGATCGGATCACGAGCGAAATGCTTAAAATTGGTGAAGAGACACTAAAAAATACAATTCTGGTATCTTTGAACAAGTGTTTTCTGAAAGGTGAAATCCCGGAGACATGGCAAAACGCCGAGGTCATCTAGTTCTTGCAGAATGGCGACTGTGTAAACATAGAGAAACTACAGCCCCATCAGTCTGCCCTTCATATTTTACAAGCTTCTGACCAAAACCAAACGGCTTACCCAGAAATTCGACTTTTATCTGCCTATTGAATAAGCTGCATTTAGGAAAAGATTTAGCACGACTGATCACGTACAAACATTGATCAAGAAGTGCAATGAGTATAATATTCCTTTTCACCTGGCATTTATGGAAAATCAGAAGGCCTTTGGTTATATCTGTCGCAACTTGGGCGGTACTTGATACAACGGATAAGCACCGCATCGTCTCCAAGTATTCATACCTAATTAAATACACGTAAGAAGACGCTACGTTACGAGTCAGGATGGAGGAGGACTACATAACAGGAAAGGTCAAAATCGAGAGAGGTATCCGACAGGGCGACACTATCTCTCCCAAACTCTTCACCTTGGTACTAAAGGACGTATCAAAAACGTGGAAGTTAAAAGGTATTGATGTCAACGTGAATCGCATTAGCCACTTTCGCTTTGCTGATAATGTCGTTTTCATCAGCAGACATGCGAGTGAATTCGACGTAGTGCAGCAGGAATTAAAAGAAGCCTTCCATGCAGTAGGCTGGAAGGCCTAAAAACAAAAAATATTAACCCTAACGATACACAGGTTGTTACAGACAATCACACTCTCAGAAGAGTGGATGAATACATATATCTAAGGCATAATTTCAAAATGGGAAAGGACAACCAATCAGCAGAGACCACAAGACCTATCGGCTTAACTTGGGCAGCTTAGGGGAGAGTCAGTTACATCCTCCGGGAACCAAAGATTCCTATGAACCTCAATAGCTAGGTATATAACACGTGTATATTGCCCGTCGCAACGTACGGGGCTGAAACTACGACTCTCACTAGGGACAGCGCAAACCGACATAGGGTCCGCCAACGAGCAATAGAGCAAGCAATGTTGGCATAGTTTGAGAAACCGAATTCTGAAGGAGGAAATCAGAAAGAGGACGATAGTCATGGAACGAGTGGCAAGATTGAATTGGCAATGGGCGAGTTACATGGCTAGAGATAATCTTAAATGGACCAGGACCTTGATGCAATGAAGACCACAGGCAGTTAAAAATCAGGAAAGAAAAGTGGAAATTGATTGCACAGGAGATAACGATGTGGAAACAAATGGAAGAGGGTCCACGAGTGAATGCTACAGGCTGAAGCAGGAGATATGCTACATAGAGTAAATGTTGTATATTCTTGAGCCTGCAAAAGCCAATTTTCCATCCTCCGTCGCGTGAAAATTCGTACCAAATGTGGCTTTTGAACAGTTTTCACCGTCGGTACATGTCTGACTTGAAACTAAATGTCGCTTAATCCAGATCCTTGGAGACAGAGAATTCTTTCTGCCCAGAATTTAGATCACTAGAGCTCAGCGCATCCGTTATCTTTTTTGTGTTTGTGGTTTAGGAAATGGTGGATGCTGCGGGCCTTACTTAGCAGGATATAAGTCAGTCAAGAAAGTTTGAGTCCTACTGTGGCGCACTTACCATTCCCCCTTTATTTATATACTTGGATGTATTAATGGCGCATTCACCATTTTCCCTTTGTTTATATACTAGGAACGTGATATACTAGGTTAGCAAAGGTGGCTATACCGTTCTCTGCATCGTTGATTGCCTATATTGTTGATGAGAATGTAAACAAAAATAATGCGAAATGCAATGTTTATTTGTGCATTGTTGGCTGCCTATTCTGCATGCGCCGTTATATGACGCCGCGTTGTTATTGTTCTTTAGATAATTATCGTAGCTAAATATGTAAACAAAGTAACACACTGTCTGTCCCAGAAGCACGAGTTCGTTCGTCGTCCATATTTGTATATATTACCGCCGCCGCCGTCGTCACTCGACGCCAATTGCATTTGAGGACTCGATTTAATATGTTTTATCCATTGACGTCGAGTCCTCAAATGCTATTGACGTCAAGTGACGACGGCGGCGGTGGTAATATATACAAATATGGACGACGAACGAACTCGTGCTTCTGGGACAGCGAGTGTGTTACTTTGTTTACATATTTACCTACTATAATTATCTAAAGAACAACAACAACGCGGCATCATATACCGCCGCATGCAGATTAGGCTGCAAACAATGTACAAATAGACATTGTATTTTTGTTTAGATACTCATCAACAATATAAGCAACCAACGACGCAGACAACGGCATGGCCACCTTTTGCCAACCCATATTTTGGTCATTCAGAACCCAAGCTTTACACGTTCTAGTATATAAACAAAGGGCAAATGGTGAAGGTGCCATTAACACATTCAAGTATATAAACAAAGGGTGAATGGTAAGTGCGCCACAATAGGACTCAAACTTTCTTCGCCGACTTATACGTTGCTAAGTATGGCCAGCAACATCCACCATTCTCTAAACCACATCACAGAAAAGATAACAGAATGGTGGATGCGCTGAGCTCTAGTGAGCTAAATTCGGAGCAGAAAGAACTCTCTGTTTCCAAGGATCCGGATTAAGCGACATATTCAATTTGAGATTAATTTTAATTAAAAGTTGTGTGTTGCCTTTGTGAGATAGCGCTTTATTCAGATTCAGCGCAACGCAATGTTACAAAAATATAATTCATATAAAATCAGCAATAATATCATTCATGTGTCTCTTCTATTATAAATATAATAGAAACTATTTCAAACGATAAACACTGTATATACATTTTTCAACAGTTTGCAGAAAGATATGTTACCAAAGCGCGATATCAAATTTAATCAAAGCAACAATGTCAGCGGTCACAAATAACCAGTAGGAAAATCTTGAGATATGTTACTAACACCACCGGAACACTAAACACGCTAAACAAACATTTATACATAAGCACATGTACACATTTATTGTTATATTAGAAACGCAAGTAGGAAAACCCATCTTAAAACCCTTTCTTCTTCGCACCCACTTATTTCATATCATTTGTTACGCGCAAATACTTGAATTTAATCTTATATCCACTCGTCACCCTTATTTCGTCCTTGACTTCCAAACCATTCCCGCGTTTCCGGTTAATTTCTATTATATGATCTAAGAAGAGGCTCACGCCAATCTTAGTAGTTATCGTCATTAGTATTATTACTCTTGTTGAAGTATTTGCGGTGTCAAATGCTTACTAGAAAATGGTCAATTTATATACAGTATATAACAAAAATTATTATTTATTAAATGAACTCCTATTTATTAAATGACGCAGATCACAAAAACAAATCAATTTAGCTGAAGCAAATTACCTCAACATATTTCTGTTGTAGCTATGTTTTAATGCAAAAAAAGTAAACTAACAAATTAGTCAAAGCTATTTATAGATTCAGAATTGAACAATTTGATGCTACCAGTTCTTGGCTAAAGAGGATGATAAATCCTAAAGCCTCATTCAAACAAACTCTCTAATCTCCCAGCAATATACAATCCTAATAGGGAGTGGAGTTTTAGTGGGTAAAAATCCCACACTGTCGGATGCATCGGGCATCCTTCGCCTTTTGAAGGTTTCTCCACTTCCTACGTAAAACAAAAAAATAATAATAATTTGATTGGAGGTTTTTTATCTTTTCGGATCAAAGCAAAACACCTATTAGTCTACAAGAACAATTTGCGTTGTACAAACAAAAGTGGAAAGAACTTTGTACCTTATTTTTCTCAAGGATAGCTAGATTATTGTACTGATATTCCTACTTTAGAAACCTGTATGGCTAACGTTGCAATCCATCATCATGAAGACTTTTTATTAATTTATCAAAAAAAAAGTTTAAAGAAGTTCTCTCACAAAACTCAACCAATTTTGTACTTGTGGCAAACGAGGTTCCATTCAAAACGGTTTATGAAAATTTGAAAAATGAAATAAAATTCCACAATTTGCAATTTTGTAGAAATTTGAAAATTATATGCTTGCTCCTAGGCCAACAATCAAAATATAAGGACATCCTTGATTTTGATGTGAACTGTACATTAGAGGTCATCATCTACAATGTAAAAAATACCCAAAAGGGAAAAAGTTGAACAAAGAATATAATTCGATAAAATGTGGTAGCCCTAAAAGAAATTTAGTTATTCCATATCAAAGGAGGTTAGAACCAGGGTAGAATGTATGCTATTACAAAAAAAAAATCTGTAGATTTATATGAATTAAAAACTATTTTAATTATAGATTTGAAATTTATAAAATAAATATCCGGTATCTTAATTATTCGTTTTATTCCTGTGTCCTATATTGTAAATTAATCTTTATTTCACTAAAATTGGAAGAGAGTATTCATTTCATATCAGTGTGCTATTACCCCTTTTAGTAATTAACAAAAATCATCTCTCTCTGATTTTATTGCTAAACTAGCACCTAACTGTTGCACGAGTCGCTTGCGATATTGTAAATATCAACGTATATCATATCAACGACAACTCTTCTGACCACATTGACGCGGCAAACTCTGCCTCCGATGCCTGAATTGTCGCAGCCTGGCGCATTGCCGCGGTCATGTATATCAATTTTCATGGCGATCGGTTGAATGGTGTAGAAATTGATGTACTCTACTGTCCGCCAGAATTTTTCTGCTAAATTGCAACTTTCTAAGTTAATTGGTTTCTGAAATACGACCATTTTAATTCTTGTTCAGTACGACCCCGCTTTTACCCCTTCAAGATTTGAAAATCAAAATTTCGTCTAATGGATTTTAATGAAGAATATTCTTGCCAAATTAAAACTTCCTAAGCTAACTGGTTTCTGAGATACGGTAATTTGAAATTTTGTTTTATGTACTTTTGACCCCAGTTTTTAATCCTTCAAAAACTGAAAATTAAAATTTCGTCTAAAACGTCTCGAATAAATTTCAACAAGGAGTCCTTCAAGCTTCTGCATTTAGTAGTTTTAGAAATAGCCTAAAACATTTAACCCCCGTTTGAACCCCCTCTGAGTCCTCTTATTGTGTGCTTACGTCATGAGGAGAAGCCCTTGCAAAATTTTCAACTTTCTAAGTGTAGGGGTTTGGGCTGGGCATTGATGAGTCAGTCAGTGAGTGTATCGGGCATACGACCCCCATTTTTAGACCTTCAAAAGCTGAAAATCAATATTTCGTCTTATAAATGTCTAATGGATTTTAACGAAGAAGATTCTTGTCTAATTGCAACTTCCTATGCTAATTGGTTTCTGAGATACGGTAATTTTAATTTTTGTGGTATACATTTTCCACGCCAGTTTTTAACCCTTCAAAAACTGAAAATCAAAATTTCATCTTACACGGGTCGAATAGATTTCAACAAAGAGTCTTTCAGCCGAATTTCAAGCTTCCATATTTAAACAGTTCCGAAATAGTCTAACTCCATTTTAACCCCTTTTTACAAATCTTAGTGGGTGCTTACGTCATGAGGAGAAGCCTTTGACAAAGTTTCAACTTTCTAGGTTTTAAGCTGGGTTTGATGAGTCAGTCAGTGAGTGTACCGGACGTATCCTTTAATATATAGAGATACGACCCCCGCTTTTAATCCTTCAAAAGCTAGAACTCAAAATTTCGTCTTACACGTCGCTAATGAATTTTAACGAAGAATATTCTTGCCAAATAGCAACTTCCTAAGCAAATTTGTTTCTGAGATACGGTAATTTTAATTTTCGTTTAATACATTTTCGACCCTAGTTTTTAGCCTTTCAAAAACTGAAACTGAACACGTGTCGAATAGATTTCAACAAAGAGTCTTTCAGCCGAATTTCAAGCTTTTTTGTTTAACCGTTTCCGAAATAGCCTCAAATTTTAATCTCCATGTTATTCCCCTTTGGTGGCGGATTTGAAAACCTCCCCTCTTAGTGGCTGGCTGTTTACGTCATGAGAAAAAGCGTTTGCAAAATTATCAACTTTCTAGGTCTAGGGGATGAATCAGTCAGTCAGTGGTCAGTCAGTCATTATATCGGGCGCATCCTTTTACACATAGAGATGAAGACTTATCACATTTAAAATTAAAATACCAGTGCACATTTCACCTTTAGTTTCAAATCGAATTTTCAATATTTACTTCATTACCAGAATTTTCAACATTTACTATATGTAGCATATCTGCTGCTTCAGCCTGTAAGCATCCACTCCTGGACGTAGGCCTCTTCCATTTGTTTCCACGTCGTTCTCGCCTGTTCAGTCTATATCCAGTTTTTTTCCTACTTTTTAACGCTCATGGTCTCCATTACATCAAGGTCTTGGTTCATTTAAGATTATCTCTGATCCTGTGACCCGCTCACTGCCATTTCAATCTTGCCACTCGTTCCACCATTCAATGACTGCCGTCCTCATATTGATTTCCTCATTCTGAATTCGGTCTCTAAAACTGATGCCAACATTTCTCACTCTATTGCTCGTTGGCAGACCATTACTCGGTTTGCGCTGTCCCTAGTGAAAGTCGTACGTAGTTTCGAGTCCGTACGTTGCAACGGGCAAGATACACGTGTTATATACCTATCTATTGAGATTCATAGGAATCTTTAGTTCTAAGAGAATATAACTGAGTCTGCCCAAAGCTGCCTAAGTAAAGCCGATCCCTCTTGTGATCTCTGCTAATTGGTTGTCGTTCCCCATTTTGATATTATGCTCTAGATATATGTATTCATCCACTCTTCCGATGGTGTGATTGTCTATAACAACCTGTGTATCGTACGGGCTCATAATTTCTTGTTTTTTGTTCGTTAATTTTCAAGCCTTCTTTTAATTCCTGCAGTATTACTTCTATTTCAGCCACATCTCCGCTGATGAAAACAATATCATCAGCAAAGCGAAAGTGGTTAAGGCGATTCACGTTAACATTACTATCTTTTAGCTCCCATGTTTTTGAATACGTCCTCTAGTACCAAAGTGAAAAGATTGGGAGAGATGGTGTCGCCCTGTGGGACACCTCTCTTAATTTAGATTTTTCCTGTCATGAAGTCCTCCTCCATCCTGGCTCGTAACGTAGCGTCTTCGTAGATGTATTTAATTAGGTTTGCATACCTTAAGACGATGCGGGCCTTATCCATTGCATCAAGCACCGCCCAAGTTTCTACAAATAGAGTCAAAGACCTTATACTTCACACATGACAGGTGTAGAGGAATATTATACTCATTGCACTTCTTGATCAACGTGTACAATGTTTGTTTGTGATCCTGCTGCATCTTTTCCCAAACGCAGCTATTTCAATAGACTGGTAAAAATTTCTGGGTAGGCCGCTTGGTAATGATATTGGTCAATAACTTGTAGAATATGGATAGCAGACTGATGGGTCTCTAGTTCTCTATGTTTGCACGGTCACCTTTCTTCAATACCAAGATAGCCTCGGCGTTTTTCCATGTGTCCGTGATTTCGACTTTCTGAAGACACTTCTTCAAACCTACCAGAATTGTAGTTGGTTTATCGGTTCTGGTCCGTAAATCGCTTTTAACACTTCGGATCCCACTTTTTTAACTATCTGTTTTTCTTCTTTCCGCTCATCTGGAGGTGGAATTGACTGATTCTATAGTCTTTGCTAGAAGTTCTGGATGATCTCCGTAATATCTTTCTTCTCTACAGTAATCTCTCCTTGGTCATACTTCGTCTTATGAACTATCAACTTTCGGTTTGAAAGATCGTAACGCAGAAGTCTCATGTAGTATATACTTATTTAAAATGGAAGAGTGTAACCACTTTAGTGTAACAAATCTAGTTACAAAAGTTATTATTGTAGAGGAAATTGGATTGTTCCAAATATTTCAATATTAAGGCCCCGGTGAATGCTTAAGTCGCATTGACCAATCCACATACCTTTTTGAATGGAATGTTAGCGAATGCATCGGGGTTGATTTTCGACCACATTTTTACTCAACTTGCTCAGTTCACAGGTCGTCAAAATCTAGTAGGTTTAACGGGATAATGCAGATTTCTGCGTCATTTCTTGCCTATAGTACTTTACATGTGGTGCAAGATGGCGCTTGTTGTTGTTGACAAATATTTTAGACATCTAACTTTGAATTGCGCGGATGCGTTTGGGGTCAAAATAAAAATAACTATATACTGGGCGATATAAAAAATTATTGTCTAAATAATGTACAAGAACCGTGCAAAAAGTTTTTTTTACATAAAAACAGATTGACGTAATTTGACAGTTTTGTTTTGAATTTGACAGCTGGAAAATCTAATATAACGGTTTAAATAACTATATGCAATGCACAGTAGATGTTGAAGTAAGTATGTGTAGTAGATGTTGAAAATTCTGGCACTTCGAAAAATCAATGTCTAATGCATCTCTAAGATGGATGAAAATTGGTATCCAGCGCCCCCTCTGTCAGTATGTCTGGCCCTATCGTGGTCAGCATTACTAATGGAAGCTAATGGATTTGAAACTAATGGAAGGACATGGTCTGGCAACGTTCAATAAGCTCTTCAATTTAATTTACAAAATAGGGGATATTCCGATTAATTGGTTACACTCTACATTTATTACTCTTCCAAGAAAATATATGCGAAAATTTGTAGTTATTACAGGATTATAAGTCCCCTAAAAGTAGGGCGTCATGCCCTAAAAGTATTTCTAAAAATTATACACGAAAGGATCTACCGGAAACTCGAGGAAAGAATTGGTGAGACTCAATTTGGTGGCGATCTTGGAACCCATAATGCTTTGTTTGGGATTCAGGTACTTCTACAGAGATATCGGGACTACAACTGTGATGTATATGCCTGTTTTAGGGACTACAACTGTGATGTATAGGCCTGTTTTATTATATGCCTGAACTGGATGAGGAAGACATGCGTATGATATGTAACCTCTACTTCAATCGTGCAGCCTCAACAAGACTGTACGGATGAAGTTGAAATCAGGAAAGGCGTTAGGCAGGAATGCGTTTTGTCTCCGATCTTGTTTAACTTGTACTCGGAGGAAATTTTTAAGTAAGATGCAGGAACGAGTTTTGGTCATTGGGGAGATACTTATTAACATATGCTACGCAGATGATTCAGTGCTGCTTGCAACTAGCTTAACAGATCTACAACAGTCTGCGAGGAATACGGTATGAAAATAAATAAAGTCTCAGTAAGAGTGGGAAAAGACTCTACGGATGAAGTTGAAATCAGGAATGGGGTTAGGCAGAGTTGCGTTTTGTCTCCGCTCTTGTTTAACTTGTACTCGGAGGAAATTTTTAAGAAAACAGTGAGTAAGATACAGGATGGAGTTTTGGTCACTTAATAACATACGCTACGCAGATGATTCAGTGTTGCTTGCAAGTAGGTTGACAGATCTGCTACAGCTTGTTCTTAAAATATCTACCGTCTGCGAGGAATACGGTATGAAAATAAATACGAGCAAAACAAAATATCTGATTTTTAGCAGGCACCGAATAAGAGATGGTGGTATATAAGGCTGTATATAAATAATATGAGACTGGAAATAGTACAGAAATTCAAATACCTTGGCTGGTATTTAAATCAAGAGCTCGATTATACACTGGAAATCAAATACAGACAAGCAAGAGCTGCGTTTACAAAAATCTAAATGATTCAATGCAGCAGAGACTTACCAATCGAGTTGAGAACACGATTAATAAAATTAAGTGTTTTCAGTCTTGCTCTGTAGTGTGAAATCGTGGATACTTAGTGAGGCATCAATTAAACGATTGGAAACATTTGAGATGTGGGTTTACCGAAGAATGCTGAAAGTCAGCTGGGTTGACCATATTACCATAGAAAATGTTCTTCATCTTATGAAGAAAAAGAAGGAAGTAGCCACAACGGTGAAAGTTCGTAAAATGGAGTACTTTGGTCACATGATGTGCAATGAAGCTAAGTATAGATTGCTGATAATGCAGCGCAGAATGAGTGGCCGAAGACCACCTGGAGGGAGGAGGACATCGTAGTTGAAGAATCTGAGAAAATGGTATGGCCAGTCTTCTGTTCAGCTATTTCAGTCGGCTGTGCATAGAGTTGTGGACAACATTATTGCCAACGTCCGTCGCGGATATGGAACCACAAGAAGAAGAATCGGCTAAAGGGGGCGGTATGCACTGGTATTTTAATTTGAAATGTAACTAAGTTCTCAGTTGACTAAAACCAGATGATTTAATCAGATTAACTGTATCAATATCGCCCGATTGTCAGATTATTTGATCACAAATCAGAACTTTGATGTCTGTCATCAAAGTTAATAAAGTATCGGAATCGGTCACAATCGGTGTGGACGTTTGTCCGCTATTCAAATATATTGTCAATTACTTTCTTGGCAAACGTGTATTCTGGTAATTCCAACGAAGGATAGAGAAAACGTTTTCATCAGAGTATAAAAAGAAGAAAATATGGGAGCAAGGTCCAAAGAAATTGTTTCATTTTGGTTATTTTTTAGGATTTATTAAACTTCAGCTAAAAAATATTTTTCTACATTTATCCCTATAAGAGTATTTTTGTGACTTCTGAAAAGCTTCATGCTATTTTCCTAGTTTACTTATGTAGATCAATTATAATTTATTTAAAAGTTTACCTATTACACAACACAGTAGCTGTTGGAGAAAAAAAACATTGTAAATAATAATGTGTTAAACAACATTTAGTTAGTGAGCATAACATGCCAAAACTCAGTTAACATGTGAGTTCTACCGTAAAAAACGAATCTATTCATAACATATACAATCTTTAAAAGCTGTGTTAGGTTAACTTCCTGATAGCATATATAACCATGTCATTTTTGCGTGTGTGTTCGTGTTATCCATCCGCATCATATGGAAAAACTTTTTTGACGTATTCCGTCTGATTTTCCCAAGCTATTTTAATCCTGTTAGGAGAATTTTCGGTTATGCGTCTATTCATCCATCTAAAAGTTTTCTCAAATATGTGTGGGTATTTCTGTGCAACATCGTTTTTGACATGGTGATGTCTTATTTGCATATGATTCGATTGTGTGTTTTTGTTATTCAAAATGTATTTATTTTTTTCTTCATTTCATTGTATTCATCTCTTGCTTATATGTCTAAACAACTTTCCATGTTGATTGAATTAATTCAGAAGTAATGTATTTATGAAGATTTGTTACAACATTCGAATCCAAATGAAATCTTGAAATTGATGCGCTTAATTTAATTAATATGAATTAATTAAATTTAATTAATAATGAATGTTGATATATACGCCTACTTTATTGACTACCGAAAAGCTTTCGACTGTGTCTCGCACCAGAAACTCATTGAGATCCTAAAATACACCGGAGTCGATGCGGGAGATCTGAACATCATCACGCAGCTGTACTGGCATCAAAC
>WYDF02256421.1:0-19856 GCA_009867245.2 Adranes taylori
GTGCCATACAAAGGAAATCATGATTTTTCAAAAAAGTGGTGGGTGATGGACATAAACTGACTTCAGATTTGAAATCAACACAGTCGAATTAGTATAAAAAAGATATTGGCTTTCATGAATTTTTTTGAAACTTAAAATTTGTTGTACAGTGTAATCCAAGATGTCGTCTATTTAATATAAAATAGTTGATATGAGTATCTTGAGAGCAGCCATCTTATTTACATGAAATTTAAATTGAGGTAATCAAAAATAGTAACTACAATATAAAACATTTTTTTACACTAGTGGAGATATTTGGCAAGAAAATGGCAATTCTTTTGTTGTCTCTAAATAATTTCGGGCTGATTCAACATTAGAATCTTTTTTTAAACCAATTATACGCCAACACATAAAGATACATTATACATTTAATCAAATCTCCATTTTCAATAATACGGTAAATATCCATGTAACGTCACTCAATTTGGGACAGTTTATATAAAAATGAAATTTGGATGTTATGCATGTACCTTTCCAAATAATTATATTATGTCGATTATGAATCAGCATATATAATTTAAAAATCTATATCCAACCAAAAGGCAAATGTGACTAAGGATTTTATGTCATCTTCAGATCAACAACGCTTAACATTCACTCCTCTTTCTCTTCTAACAAATATTAAAACCTTTTTCGGTCAGGACCTTTATACGACTTTTCGAAAATCTCTTTCGAGTTAACCCACTTGTCCTTTTCGACAACAGGCGTCGCACGTACAGCCTATGGAATTAACTATCTGTAGAATTAATGTCGATGCTGCAAAATTTCAAGTGTATTCTCATGTTTTTAGTAGTAAATTTCCGACTACGGTTCCAATTCGGCTATTATACATTTTTCTAAACAAACTATGAACTAAAACAAAATCTCGAGGATGTATAGAATTAGTATTTGCTGTTAAAATACATCGAATACAATTAGAACTAAATTGAAAAATTCATGCTATAAAGAATATTAAATTATATTTCGTGGCCGTGTGATTGCGTTTTTAAAAATACTCTATTTACATGAAATATAAAAAATCTTGAAGACTTTGAAATTCTAAATCTAATTTTTTAGTTATAAACTATAAATTACACTAACTTTGACTATTGAAACTACTATACTCTTACTATTAAATAATTAGCACATGATTAAGCTAATTGCCCAATTAAATAAAACAATTTAAAACATTAAAATTAACTTAATAAAATATCTTCAGCACTACGACTGAGAATTATATAAATACAATTTAATCAATCGCGCTTCAAAAATAACATGGTAGCGCTAATGATTCTAATATAATACTAAATAAAAGTTGCGACAGCAATCGTCTTTTATACGGAACTAAACGTTTCCCAAACTGAGATGATCTCATAACTAAAATGGCGCATGGAAATTTTATTATACATGACACAATACGTATAATGAAATGATATACGGGGTCCATTCATAACTATCGTCATACTTTATTAGTATTTAGACAAACAATGGTAGGATGACAAAATCAGAAAAATAAAATTGTAGTTTTGGGTAGAAAATTGTGTTCTTAAAGGTGAAAACCGAAATGTAGTGCAAAACGAAAGGTAAGTAAATTATTTATAACTTAATCCCGATTTATATTAGAGAGCATTGTACTATAAAGGTAAAATTTGCTTAATTGTATTCCTGTCTTTTTATGTTACTTTTATGATGGTTTCACAATGCGGCAAGATCAAAATCACGAAGGGCGATTAAAGCCGGAAAACTTCTAAACATTCCCAGCTAGTTTTCTGAACCTTAGAATCTATATGTGATTCGATCGGGTAATGATTTTGAATAAGAGGGCAATGAGGTAATGTCAGATATTTTTGTTTTTCCTTGAAGACTATGGATAGCCTCTTTTCATCGAAGAACATTACAGCACTGACATGGAGGAGAAAGATAATTATATTAAGTAATTCTGAGAATAAGTAAAAAATACAGAAAATGGAAAGCAATAGGAAAAGGTAGTAGGAATTGAAGAAGTACGGAACCAAGTATTAATCAGGATGAATTGTAAAGAGGTATGAGGCTTGTAAGAGGCATGAAACGAATCGTTAGAGTAGAAGAAAAGGCAGACTTTTAATACTAAATTAGACACATGAGCGAGAAATCTAAAAATCATGCAAAGGAAGAAGACGCTAAAGAAGAGCGCTATATTCATAGAGGAGGATCTGGCAAAAACAATAAGAAATGAATGGGTAAGGTTTAGATATAACAACGTGTGTGTGGGAGACCAAATATAGATGTGAAGTGGTGACAAAGAAAGATTGGTAAAAACAAGGAAAACAATAAGGGAGGAAGGAGGCAAAGGAAAAATAGAAGACAGTAGATAAAGAGGAAGAAAATGAAGAACGAGAAAGAAGAAACCAGAGATGTACGTGTGTTAAGGAATTGTTCTAATCAAAGCCGGATCGTAATTTTTGTTTTAGTATACTACACTAGCCAATCCATTTGTAAAATAAGAAGTAGAGTAAGAATAATTTGCTTGCTCTATGCTAATACTTTTTATTTCTTCTGACTGGAGTTTTGTTTTTTACTTTTCCTTCTCCAGGACGTCGATGTAATTTTTTGACGGAAGGATATGACAGAAAGTTGATGCGCAAGAAGGATATATTCGCTGTCGCCGGGGTGTAGCGGAATAACCATGGGTGATCCTCATCACGAGTTACCTTGTAAACCATCCCTTGCTGAGTATAGGGGGAAATGGAACATCGTCTGGAGCTGTAGGTGGTAGCGGTAAACCGGTAACGTAGTCTCTTCATGCTGATTCAGTGGAGTAGATGGTGTTGGTACTTTTACCAGCCTGTGTGGTGCACGTTGTAGTCGCAGCTTGATTGGCCTCTGAAGTGTTGCGTCTCTTTCATCCCTAATGGTGTGAGTTTTAAGATTGGCTTCCCCCTTCCTCTGACGTCGACCTCCTTGTTTTCGCAAGCTACTCTTCTTAAGGAAAGGTTGTTCGCTGTACAAGAAAATTTTAATGTGATAGGGATGCTAGAGATATGGGTGGAAAAGGATGGATAGTATGAAATAAAAAATATTTACCAGGAGGATATGTGTGAAAAATGAGCGAAGCAAGCAGAATAAATTTGACAGGACGATTAGGGTATAAAAGCAGGGAAAAGAGGGTATGACACAAAAATGTAGGAACGGAAAGGATGTCAGGAATAAAAAGGGGAAGAAAAATTGAATCATTGTAATGACATATGTAAGGAGCAATTGGAGTGAATATTTAGAGGAAATGAAAGAATACGTGGAAGAATGGAAAGAGGAACGCGAATATAAAAACAATAATGAGAGATTTCCATGAGAGGCTTAGTGAGAAAGATAAGCTCATGATTGGAAAAGATGCATAGTATATTGAAAGTAAATCAAAAGATAAAATGATAAACGTAGAATTAAAAAGTTTGTAAAATAGCTGGAGACAGAGGGGTCATGGTAGTAAATGGATGTGCAAATAGTAGTTGAATGCAGAGATAACATATAATGGAATTAATTGGTGGAGGATCTGTTATAAATTATCAAGTTGTAAACAAAAATGAAATAGTGATGTAATTCTGGATGAAAGGAAATCAAATTCGGATGGTAAAAGAAATGAAATATCTAGAGTATATGGTATTATGTTATATGGCGTTAAAGTGGGGGCGGTTAATCTGAAACAAGAACTGGAAGGGATGATAATGGGATACTTGAAGAGATTGTGGAGAAAGACACGATGTGCGAGTGTACTACAATACTTGAATGAAATAAAATGTTAGGTGAATGGAGTGAACAACAGGTAAGATATAAAAGAAAAGTGAAGGGGGACTTGAACGAGAGAATTCTGAAAACGGTATATTTCGAACCTATGGTATGCAAGAAGGAAACAGAGAATGAATGGGTGGGAGAAAGAATAAGGGTTTATGAGAGGTGCGGATGGTATATGTGTGAGTGACATGAACGAATGTATCGGGGATAAGGAGTGAGTATCAGGTCGAACAGAGGTTAAAGGATATGGACTTGAAAGGGAGATGTGAGAGCATTAGAAGAGCAAGATACAACAAGATATATGAATATTTGATGTTGGAATGGGGGTATGCCTGAATTTTTAAGGTCAGAGATGGGTATGGATGAAAAACGAATGATAACAATATTTAGATATGGTAGTCAGTAAAAGTGGAATGTAGGACGTGTAGAGTATGTGATTGGAGGATGGAACATTGGAACATTGGATTAGTTGGTATATAGGAATGGAATGGAATGAGGATCAACAACAGATGGCTGTGAACTGGAGGATATATGGGCGAGGAAGCGAATTATAGGCAGATCATAAAATAAGTTTTAGAACGGATTAGAGGGAAGATATGGGATTTGTAGTAATCGTCTCTGTGCCTTTTTTGCTTATATGTGAGCAGGCGTATAAGTAAGGCTAAGAGTGGGGAATAAGCGCATATACGTGTGAAGAAAAGGTCTGGACAGATAAACAAAGGATGATTGTCGAAATGGTGGTGCGTATCTGACATGTGTAAGGGAATACTAAAGAGCATTGTACTGAGGTCAAGAATAATTTTCGAAGTTAGGAGGGTTCTGAAATTATGTTTCCTTTTTTGTTTTCCGATTTTTTTTTTGTTTTTTTATTTTTTTTTCTAATGTATAATTAGTTTTCTTTAATGTACTGTGTTATTGTATTGTTATTTGGTGGTCTCTTTTTTTGTTTTACTGTCTATAAAATAAGTTAGGTTAAGAGATAATGTTGTATTGATGTTTTGATGTTATAAGTTACGCAAAGAATAGTTTTTTGAATTTGATTTAATTGTCGTATATTGATTATTTATTGACTTGGAGAGAGATTAGTTATGGGAAAGAATGAATAAGATAGGATTTTCTGTGGAACTTGAATGAAAGGCAATGCATTTGGGATCAACATGAGGGAGCAAATGTAATAGTGAAAATAGGAAAAAAAGTATTTAGATGGTTTAATGTGAATATGGGAGTGACACAGAGTTTCCGTTTTAACAATGCATTTGCCGTTTTATCACTAAATTTGTCGCTTTAAAACTGAATTTGTCGCTTTAACAATTTTACAGATTCATACTATCAAAATTGAATTGAAAATTCTATAATGTTTTTTTCGATAGTCTAATAGAAAATTTCTATGAAAGTGGTGTAATACTTCTGTCGAAATGTGGATGCCATTGAAATTGTAAATATTTATTTCTATTAAAGTTGAAAAAATGAAACTTAGGGATTAGGGAAACTAAAAACACAATTTTGCCACAATTTTGACTACAATTTTGCCAATATGAACAATAGAAGATACTGAATCGATTTTGAGCAGAAAAAAAATTCAAGTGTCTGAGCACAGGATGATTGATAAGTTGGCGAATTTGTGCGTAGCGAAATTCAAAGAAATGACACATATGACGTTCAAGCGGACAGCGAACAGCGGAGCATAGGCAAATATGGAGACTGGGGGATTCATGTGTTGTCAAAGGCGTTCGTAGGGGATTTCACAACTTAAAGGTAGTCTGCCATGCGAAACACGCCAGACTGCCTTGTTAAAAGTTTTCCAAAATCGAGCCAAGAACGGCTCGAGCCAAGTCGCGGCAAAGCGGACAACGAAGCTGTTCACGCCGTAGACAAATATGGAGACAGGAGGATTCATGACCAGGCGATTTATAGGGTAGACTAGTTACCCTAAATAACTATTGTGTTAATTGAATTTAGTAGTAGAGTTTTAAACTGACATTAAAAACTGGATCAACTTTTGTTTTATGCAAAATATAATGAATCGTATGATTTCCAGTATGTGAAAGATGGAATGGTAATCACGTTCAACAATTGTATGATACAAGTGTACACACAACTCGGCATGGCGACAATATACCATTGATGACAACAGGTGGTCCACCCTAAACAAAACGTGTAACCGGTGCTTATATTCCTTTTCAACGCACATAACCTCAATATTATATGGGATCAACATTCTAGCTCTGTCACTGACGTCGGGATGGCGACAATATACGAAGATATACGAACCGTCAAATTGATGTTTCAAATGACTGCATGGTGTCATCCTGACGTTTTAGAACGAGTTGAAATAAGGTCTCGGCGGATTGGCGGGTTAGTCACTAGGTACAATCGCTTAAAATTAAAGCTTTCAGAGTTGATGAATTAGATTCAATTTATCAATTTATTTATTCACAGTTAAGAGCAATCTTATACAATTAAAATTTCGTATCTCGCATTTGACTAAAAGAACTAAAGCATTTCCATTTCAGAGAAAGTGAAACCAAAATGTAATATTAGCAATTTGAAAATCAGAATCTTATCAACTAGACCCGAAACAATTCTCATGAGAAAATGCAATAAAAGCGTTATGTACATAAGAGCGCGTCGGATTTTTCATTTGTTGGCAATTTCTTTCAATTTCTCACAAGGGTTGAAATCATTATTACCGTACCGAATATGACTTAGAACACATAATGAAAAAAAGAGGAATAAGAATAAAAAGAAAAGAGAGTTAGAGACTTGTAAAGCAGCTGCGGTTTCAAAGTTAATAGAGTAAAATCTAATTTTCTAGAGACAGGCATTCAATTTTAATACTGAAACTGAGACTAAAGATAATATTTTAAGATTATTTTAGACTCATATCGTAAAAAAGTCAAAAAGTTTCAGATATTGAGGTTAAATTTATTATATATTAAAGTTTAAATATTGGATCTTTTCCAGTTCAATAACTGCTCCAATAAAATTTTTATTTTTGTGCATTTCCTTTATATTTCATATGTTTAGTTAACTTAGTAGAAATAAACATAAACAGTGGCGTATTAAGGAAGGTCAAAGTTAAAAATAGTAAGTTCCCTTCCGCCAACGGCTAAACAGTTCTGACAAAAGAATATTCTAATTGAACAGGCCATTTACAAACACAAGCTACTAATCTTAGAGAGGTTCTCGAAGAGATGTTGGCGCACCCAAGTTAACTTTGGAAAAAGCGAAGAAACTATTCATAGAAAGGATTCTGCTCTCTAGACTCATTTAACGTTCTATGAAAGTTTCTTTTTACACGAGCTGATTGGGTACCGAAAACTTTGAAATCATGCACATTTCCATGGAGGGAAAACATTTTCTAGCACAGATAGAAAAGTTTATGAAATATGCGTTCTCACATGAAGCATTATGCTTAATATTTCAGTATTTACAGCTAAGAGGCCAAGAATTTTGTAAGAAAGCATGTTACGTAAAATAGATTAAATAAATAAATTACGCGAAACCGGTACTAGAAGTACCAATTCTTAAAATAAAACGAAGCCTCTACTAAGATATATTGTGCAGTAGAGATTTTATGTAGAATATTATGTGCAGTAGAGATTTTGGGTTGCTGCCCGCTGTCGCATTGGACTGTATTTAATGCGTGTTGCGGCTTATGCATAGTGTCCGATATAATTATTGATATGAATGCTGCTCCTTTCTATTGCAGTGCCGCTGATTGCTGACGCGATAACCTGTCAAGACCGTATGAGATGAAAACGATGTGTGGACAGATAGTGTATACAATCACCGCAAGAAGTATTGGACCGACGGCTAAGGTACGTTATAATGTAGTACCTTACTGTAAATAAAATGATTACCCTCAATAAATACATTGTAACCGCAGGCTACTGGCAAGAAGCCAGTTAGTGAGATAAGTGAACATGAGAGTGCAATATATTAGTGCAACAGATTTCGTAGACGGCAAGCGTTCATTTTTTTAAAATAATTGTATGCTTCCTCTACTTGCCTTTTATTGGCTTAGTATTTAGAACTCATTATTGATTCTAAATCGCGCACAGTATTTTTGCCTGACATTTTTGTTTGATCTTAATTATAATGCAAAGAAAGGATGTCTTTTTTCCAGTCGAAAACAATTGAAAAATATAAAAGTATTAAAAACTAAGGTATTAAAAACTTTGATATATGATGATCATCTGAGTAATTGACGACAAAAACAATTGCTCAGTATGAACATTGAATTGAAACTAGTGAAGTTGCAAAGAGAAAAAGTGAGTTGCAATGTCAAATGTTGCAATGTCAAAAAGAGAAAAGGTGAGGAGCACGTTGATGTTAATCACTGTTACCGAAAATGCCCCGAAAGAGACTACGGCGATATTCTTCTGGCGTGCCTGTATGTAACTAGTCACGCCCGATGTCGGTGGTACCAAGACGTCTCCGGGTGCCGTCGGAGGGAGTGGCAAACCTGGTGGAGTCCATGTATTGTCGGTTGGCTCAGCGGAGGATTCGGTGGTAGCTTTGGCACGGACGGTTCAGTGTCGACTAAGTATCGTGGTATTCTCGGAAAACGTTACTTGATTGGATCCTCGGGTGTGTTGCCTTTCTCATTGATATGTTTCTCATTGACTTTCTCATTGATGTCGTAGTTGCACGAAGAGTGTAATGAAGTCTATCGATGAGTGGGACAATAGAATTAAAGATTAAGTATTTAAAGATCGAAAGATTACTGTCGAAAGATTTAGGAGTGTACGTCTTGTTGACCTGATTTCTCTTATTGTAAGGAGTTTACCGTTGATGTGGTGAATTTAATTTAATTTCGAAAGCACAAAGAAACAATTTTTACTGGTGGCACTTACTTTACGTCCAAACAGATTCAGAAGTTCAAAATATAACTCGCTCAGCGAGAATTAGTTTATGGCTCATCGGAATATTATTACTAGAAGAACTGTACGAAAATGTTCACTCATGATCTAATACAAACAAGACCTAAAATGCCTCTCATTGTAATTGACTTGGATCTGGCATTTTATATGAAATCAGAAAATTTTGGTGTCCGGCTTGGCCGGCGGTAGTTCTTGACGTTAGCAACGGTAACCAGGAAGGGCCTAGTCGAAATTTGTGCTAAACTCTTTAAAAATGGAAAATAAAATTTCCCTCGCATAAAAAGCGTCATTTCGCCCGTTACGAATTATAAGAACAGTATCGTATAATATCCCTACCCGTATTCTAAAAATTCTAGGATTCTACGATAGAGAGCTCTCCAATCAGATTTTGTGTGCAACCAAACAACGAGCTGCAACCCGATTTTACTACAGACGACCACCAGTCAAGGGAATGGCGGCAGCAGTTTTTACGTAGAAAAAGTTCCAACAGTAGAAAAATCTGGTTAGGCAAAGTAATGCTTTAGAAGTTCATTAAACTCGTTAAAAGTCGTTTGCTAAAAATACGATAGCATCGAACTCTCGACCAGATAAGGTCAGCCAAAGTTCAATAACCTCATAAAAGTTGTTTGTTAGAAATTGGAGAGTATAAAATCTCTCTCTCTCTCTCTCTCTAACAATGAAGCAAGTTCATCAACCTTACTTAGAAATAGAGAACCAAATGTGCGAGAAGACCAAGGCGCCATAAAAGAGAACAAAACATATCTACTTCTCTTAATGTGTTCCATTTTTGCTTATATTCTGCATTCCCATTTTTGCTTAACAGCAGCAGAAGGAAGGTTATAGAAATGCGAACGCTGTATATTCTCCATCTCTTTTGTCTCCTTTTTCTCTCTCTAACGCAAGAGAACACGGCAGCGGTTCGCGACAGTGGTCGACATCATTCGGTCGATACAAAGCATCGCCAATCTTTTCGTCATATATATTATTTAATTAAAATATCAATTCGTGATTTACTTGATTCTATTTATTTTGTGAAATAATTCGCTGATGATAATTTGTTTATTGCATGTTTTTTTCATTTATCGCTACGATTGGAGCTATGCACAATATGCCGATAACACAGTAAATAAAAAGATTTATTGAGAACCTCTGACGATTCGTATTAAAATACAGATTTACTTACAAAAACGAATTGATAAAGAAATAAAAGGAACCTTCATAAAATTAGATAATACATATTTCATTGCACAATTTACCTATAATCCATTAATTACTGTAACTCCTCTATAACATTCCACATTCCTTTTATCCCCTCTCTTGCATATTAGAACCGTTTTACCTGGGAGTTTTATTGGCATGTAGGATATTGTACTATAATAACGATGTAAAAAAAGCAAAACTGTTGCAAAAACAAAGTAATTCTCTAGGTTAACATAAGCTCAAAACTGTTCTATATTTTATGTATCCGCGGGGCTAAATAATTTAATCGTTACTCGTACATTTGAAATTATATCCAAATGTTAGCAATTTCCTTTTCAAATAAAGAAAACCCATAAAACTTTTTCAATTATATTTTTTAATAAACGTTATGTACTTAACCGGTGAAAAGCAATTCTGAGTTATTTAATATGACATTCATATATTGGCCGGCAAGTTTAACAGAAGTGAAAACTCATTTTTCTGAAACATTTTTAATTAGACCAATTTCAAATTAAATTAGTGAATTGCCTTTAAAATACTTACTTTCCCTTTCAATTTTTAAGTTGAAACCCATAGAAAGAATAGGGTTATCACATATTATTTTTAATTGAGAAATTTTCGACGAAGGATGCCCGGTGGGTGCATCCAATAGGGTGGGATCTAACCCACTGAAACTCCACTCCCTGTTGGAACTGTGTAAATTAGGAGAATCGAGAACTTATTAAAGGAGGCTTTAGGATTTATCATTCCATTCAGGGTGGAACTGGTAATGAGTGGATTATAGATAGAATTGGTAAGCTAATCGGTTGCAGGAAAGATACACATTTACTTTATAGCTAAGGGAAACCTGCAAAAAAAAAACATTGGCCATATCATCATCAACTGATCAAGGAATTTTGGTTGAATGGGGTTACGTGAATTTGATGGATAGTCGTGTATGCTTCTTGGTTTACTTGCTAGTCTGTGCAACTAGGTACTTGTTGACCTAAATATAGAATAGGGTGTTATGCGATAAGGTGTTTGTTTTTTGGTTTCATTCTTTTTGTTTTTGATTTTCTTTTGTTTTTATTATTTTTTTGTTTCTTTTGTCTATTTAATTTTTTTATATAGGTGAAGGAATCATCTGAGGGGAAGGGGAATTGATTCAAATATATCATACAGACCCACAGGAGGTTCCTGCATGGTTTGGAAAATTCGAGCTGGTGGTAATAGGAAGGGTCTATTGACAGTTTTTTTGCGGTGGCTAGATTTCCAATAGGAACGAAGATTCTAGTGGGCTATTGGGTTGTTTTCTGCATCACGTCGATATTTAGATTGGAGAGATTTTAGATGATCTGTGAGAGGCCCAGCGGAGCAGTGTTCATATAGTAGAGCACTCAGAACTTGGAAGTGTAACATGTGAATTTTTCGAAGTATTCTTCGTTCACAGGTTGTTAGTCTATTCACTTGCGCATTAGAAAGTGTGGAATATTGAACAGCTCTGTAGTCTATCAATGGTCTAATGTAGGTTTTGTAATTTTGATGCAGAGTTTTTGGATAACAGCCTCTAAAGCATCCTTTGAGTGTGGATATTAAGTTAGCGTGTTTGGGTACCCTGGATAGAGTATTGTTTAGATCAGAATTCCAGTTAAACGTTCTGTTGAAAGTAACTCCTAAGTAGCAGGTTTCGTCTTTTAAAAAAGGGTTAATTCTGGAAGCATGGTTTGATATGAACGCGGTTTTGCAACTACTTTTTGACGTGGTTGGCATGATAAATAAAGATAGCTTGGACTTTGTTCGGATTTCAGATCGTTATTTTTGAGCCCATTTAAAAAATCAGCCAAGAGACGTCTGCAAGTCGCGACTTGATGTTTCTGCCTTTTTGGTACATGCCTAGTAAGTTGTATAATAAAAAGCACAATGAGTGTAAGGGGTGGTTTAAAGTTTCAGATCATAGCAGTACATGATGTACAAAACAGGAGAAAGGTGTATGAGTCTGGAGAGAGTATCTCAAATTTTTATTTGAGTGGTACGGTCAGATAGATATGACTGAACCATCTGTAGTGTGCTAGCGAAAAGGATATGGAGCTCACTGAATTTCCGAACTAGCCCTGCATGCCAGACAGAGTCAAAAGCATGAGAGATATCTAGAAATACTGCCAGAGCGCAATGACCATTGTTTAGTGCTCGTGTGATATCTCTTTGAAATTTTAGGAGAGAGTACATAGTAGAGCGTGATGCTCTAATACCGAATTAGTTCTCTTGGAGAAGATTGTTCATTTCTTCATTTCTAGATAGTTTGGGCGAAATGTGAAATTTTTTTCAAAAGTTTTGCCTAAGACGTTGAGAAGTGTGATTGGTGCATATGATGAAACATGACCGGTTGCCGAAACGGTGATGACCGTTTCGCCGCTTGCAGTTTAGGAATCATGACCGGTTGCCCAGTTTTCCAAACTATTGGGAAGTACCCGAAAAAGGACATTTATTGTATATCTCAGTTAGGAGCGATATGGTCTCTGCAGGAATATATTGGAGGATACGACGAGTGAATGGTACTGAACTAGGAGTGGTGTATTTGCTTTTATTTGGTGTTTCGGTTACGTCGTTTTGAGTGATAGGATATAGAATATCGTCCTGTTCAGGATAATCTATGAGTGGCATGTGGCAGATAAATAAATAATCTACCAGATTGTTTGTTTCCTCAAGAAAATTGAGCCCAAAAAGTACGTTATTAGGTACTTTATACGTGTTTTCCAAATAGTCCGTAAAAAGATCAGCTTTATCGGTGGGTTTGTATAGAATTTGACCCTGATTGTTCTGTCAGGTGAGATTTTGTAATGGTTTTCTGACCCGTAAGTTGTTGGCACTTTTGCTAGAATTGTTCACCATGAGGGTAATCTAGTTTTAATATGGTTGCAACCCAACACTCTTCTCTATACGCAATTATATTACGCCAAACAAGAGCATTGAGTCCGTATGGTAATATAGTAGAGGTTCCTTCACACCTTTCCGCAGCAGGTACAGTTGTTTAAAAAAATATATGTTCTTTTAAAATGACAGTGGCAAAATAAAGTACTGTCATAATTAGTACAGATATTTTTGTAAAAAAATTAAAAATGTTATTACTTAAGGTCACTTGTTATGATAATTGAAAAGAACAGAGTTACTGATGTAAGCCAACTGTGCATTTACAATTACACTTTTTATCGTTCGTGTACCATATACGTATGTAATACGTAAAGGTATATGAAAGATATAGGATTCATGTTTTGAGAATTTTTTCTATTTTACCTTAGTACGTCTCTTGTATTGAAATACTGCAATCCGTTAATACGCAATTCAAAGGGAGGGGTCATAAGGAACAATTTTTCATATAAAAAGTTTTTTCTAATAAAATGCTTTCTTGCTGAAAAAATTAAAAGAAGGATCGATTTTTCGGTGGCTGTATGTACGTACGTATGGATCTATATTCAAGAATGATTCCTAACCTATTGAAACGATTTTGTTCAAATTTGGAACGCAGGTTCACATTGTTTTTTTTGTAAATCCAATATGGCGGAAATGCGCCATTTTTATCACAAAAAAATCAGTTTTCACACACATAGCAAGTCCGATGTCCGGACTTGCAATGAAGCAAGTCCGATGTCGATGTTCAAAGTTTGAAAATATTTTTCAATATATCTCAGAAACTATAAAAGATAGGAGATCCGAGTAAACTTTATTTTATAGGCTACCTAAAGCCCCTTTGATTTATTTTATTTGAAATATTTCTTCTAAAATCACAATTTAACATATACACAGGGTGTTATTTTTTGTTGAAAATTTTAGGGTCTATTTTCTCGAAAAGTTTCGCAAGATTTTTTTTTAATTTCTTGTATCGAAAGATATTTTAGTCCCTAATGGATTATAGAGTTTAAAAACTGTCATAACGGCATGTCATAACCTCGGAGTAAATTGGCCTGAAATTTTTTTTTCCACCCTAAATATTTTGGTTCCTATGAAGGTGAAAAATGAAGCTTGGGGAGCGTATGTAAGTCTAAGGGACCTCAATTGTACAACTAGGAGCAATTGATTATACTGAACTGATTTTGAGCAATAATTTATTTTCATAAGACTCCCTGTATATTTCTCTGTATTTTGATCTCGGTACTCTGGTCTAAGTCTTATAGTTTCAAGGATGTGACCCTTAATAATTTAAAATTTCGCAACTTGTCGTCATGGCAACCGACATTCAAGTCATATTATATACATGTAAGGCCTAAATAAAAGCTCATATATGCAACTTTATATGAAAAATTATTTTACGTTGTATGAGATATATAAACTACTTTTGCAATTGAATAAAAGTTGTTAACACTAGCGGGCGCACATATAATTTTGGGAGGGGTTCAAAATGATTATTTTATTGATAAATTAAGTTTAAAAATGAGCAGACAAATACAATATACGTTCATAGTATATTGTATTATGCGTCGAATGAAAGTAGTGACATCTCTCCAAGTGGTCTAGAGCGCGACGTTGCCACAGTTAAAGTTTAACAAACTTTTTGATATATTTCAGAAACTATAAAAGATAGGACACTTGAAACTTCATTACATAGACTATCAAAAGCTTCTTCAATTTTATTTGAAACAATTTTTTTAATTACAATTTAACATATATACAGGATGTCTTTTGTTTTCTATACTTTGCGATCCATTTACTTGAGACCGGCTATTGAACTACATTAAATATCGCGGTTCCTATGAAAGTTGAAAAAACAAAAGTTGACAGAGAACCTCAATTTTACGCAAAGCCAAACACAACTGTAGTCAAAAACGGCAGCAGACCGCACCAAAGCGGACGAATTCATAAGACTAAAGTCGCTCTTTTAGAAATTAGCCGAAAAGAGAGTCAAGAGGGGTCGTAGGCCATGCCAAACCGGACAGCGGAGCTGTCTGCCAAGAAGGCAAACACGGGGAAAATATGAGTCAAGAGCGGCCGTAGGCCTCGGCAAAATACCGGAGGATTCATGGTTAGGCGATTTGTAGGTTAGATTAATGTTGTTTAGTTTACCCTAAACACTTTTGTGCTAATTGAATTTTATTGACGACTTAAAAGCTGGCAGTCAAAACTAAAAGTTTCAACTTTTGTTTTATGATCTAGCAAAACGTAGGACTTCCAGTATATGAAAGATGGAGTGGCGATCACGTCCACGAATTTTTGTGGCATAAGTCGCGCCGAGTTTGTTTAACTTGGTGTTGCATTACGTGTCCCGTATCTTCAAAGCTGGTCTTGTCGTGTAAAGTTGCAGACGATCGATAGCTATGGCTTTGTGAATTTTCAAAATGATTACAAAATTCTACGAGCAACAGTTCTAAATCCCAAGTGACCTATTCTTTCTCCTGTTATTCTATAAAGCTGACACACATTCTCTTCAGTCATGTGTACACAGTTACTAATGAGACGAAAATACCTCTTTTTTCCTTTAACTTGGAGGAAACCTCTGCCGGGTACAGTATATGTTGCAGCGGAATCTGCCAATATCCTTGCTTGAAGTCGATTGTTGACATATATCTTACTTCTCACAGTTTTCCCAATATGGAATTAATGTACGGCAGCGGATTAGACAATAGTTAATTGACCCTTCTGAAGTCGATATAAAAACAATATTTGCCATTCTTTTCCCTGGCCATAATTATCCGCGAGATCCATGGACTCTAGATCGGTCGATTATACCATTCTTCAGCATTTCATCAATTTCTTGATTTAAAATCTTCTGTATCTTCGGATTCTGTGGTCGATATCGCTGTTTGATCAAATCTGTATCCTTCAGGGAGATGATGTTCAACCCAATCTGTCAGACCTACCTTGTGGTTTTGAAGAAATTTTGTTTCAAAAACATTGTTCATTTTCGTGGTTGATCGGTGTATAATGTTGGAATAATATTTATCGACGGCTTTTAATCTTTACATTATGTGTTCAGTCGATGGCTTGTACTTGAACTCTGCCATTTTGTACCCCGTCATTCATAATTACGTTTTTCTGCAACTTCCCTCATGTTTCTTTGTCGTTACGTTTCCTTAATTTAAAAAGTTGAGCTGTCCGGTAGTTGCCACTCCTAACAGTTCCTTATAGGTTTCCCTGTCCACACGGGCAGTTTTTGGACATTATACCTCATTTACCACATCTCGAACAGAATAATATCGGAGTTTCTCTACAGTCCATTCTAAAATCTCCAATCTTCCCCCACTATGCCAACACGCTGTGCCTTGGTTTGCAACAGGTCTTCCTTGCTCCCTTACTGATGGGACATTTCTTACTGGTGGTTGATACTTCTGTTTTAGTCCACTTTTGTTAATTCCAGGTAGTTCGTTCTTGAGTAATTTGTATTCCATTACACGTTCTACGAAATCACTTAAATTCCATAAATTACTTCAAATTATGAGACGTAGTAGATATCAAAAAATTCAATGCACCTCTTCTGCTACATTGATCTTCCCATGTCGTATGATCAACGTTTGCATATCGGTGATGGATGTTCCGCATACTCGTTCTCTCGGTGCAGCTTCCGCGCTATTTGAGGTTGACTGCATGTTGACGTGGTAATCTACAGAAAAAATAAATACCTTTGGAAATGTTCAGCAAACGTTTCCCAACAGCCAGCTACATCTTCTCATCCACATCCTCTTGCTCTTTTCGTGCTTTTAGATCTTCTAGAAAAACAATGGGATCCGTTCTTCCATCGAACGAAATATTCCACTTGTATAATTTAGGTACGTCTTCTTCGGAGATGACCTATTAATAGCTCCATAGCTTTCAATTTGACAGACATCCTCAATCCTTCTCAGCTTCACTCTCTTCTTCAGCAGCCGGTCATGGTGTAACAAGTCTTCCTTGTAGCATATTTCCCACGAACGTTTGAAGGTATTGAGGTATTGACCTTATCCCTTCCTTAGTTATTCCACATTTCCTGTAGTGCCCAAGTGAAATCGTTCTAATTCGGTGATCATTTCTGGTCTATTCGGACGATATTTCCAGCCTACTCGTCCAGCCGCCAGGTTTTCCTCTTCTCCTTCATCACCTGACATTTTTCTTTCTCTTTTCCTTTATTTTTATCTTCTTCCAATCTCTCTTATATTATTTTCTTTGAAATTTCTTTTTATTCTGATCTGCTTTAAATCTCTTTGAATTGATGCTTCTGCTCGCTAGATCGTTATATGTTTATTACTGGCGGCAACAAATATTTTATTACTTCAGAATTTACTATCCTCCGGAAACGTGATTCTCGGGCGCTGGGTCAGTTTAAGGTCAGAGCGCACGTTGGAACTGATCTAGTTTTTCCTCGATGAGTTACCCAAGAGCTCGTGATCTTGCAGGCAGCAGATGCTTACTTAAATACGTAAACCTCGCTCTGTCGTAATGCTTGCTATCTCAGGTTGGCTGGTCGTTGGTTCGATTCATAAATTGAACAAAAATATTCTATATAAATTGGCGGTATTTATAGGGGTGTGCCACTATACAACTTTTTGTCTATACTATGGGTCTCTGTGTGGCCACTCACTTGTTAATTACTATTCTGATACAGTCTTTGCTTATTTCAGTGAAGCAGCAGTAGTTTCCACATAGCAACTAGCCAGTACGTATATATCGCGTACTTTTTATCACACAGTTAATGCTTGCGTTACCATAGATACCGAAATCAACAACGAAAACTGTGTTGCTGTTGTGATCATTGCGTCTTTATTGAATGCGTAATAGCGCGATCATATATTTCAAGTGTATTTATGGTTTTATCTAATGAACTGATTTGTTTGCAGTGCTGCAATTTATTTATTTATTTTAATCAGGAGAAAACTTCCCTTTCATATTTAGGGAAGGATACGCCAGATACACTAACTGACTGACTGACTTCAACGCCCAGCTCAACGCCAAGCACCCACCAAGAGGAGATTTTTCGATATTCGACCCCAAAAGGGGTTAATAATTTAGGTTATTTCGGAAACTGTCAAACGTAGAAACATAAAGTTCGGTTGAAATACCCTTTTTAACATCTACGTGACACGTATAAGACTAAATTTTTATTTTCAGTTTTTGAAGGGTTAAAAGCTCAGGTTGAATGTGTATAATACAAATATTTAAATATTCCGTATCTCAGAAATCAATTAGCTTAGGAAGTTGGAATTGGCCAAGAATATTCTTCGTTAAAAACCATTAGACACGTATAAGACGGAATTTTTATTTTCAGCCCTTAAAGGGTTAAAAGCGGGGGGCGTGTCTCTATATATAAAAGGATAGGTCTGATGCACTCACTAACTGACTCATCAACGCCCAGCCCAAACCCCTAGACCTAGAAAGGCTAGAAAGACTAGAAAGGAAAAATTTGGCGAAGGCTTCTCTAAATTTGGCGATGTAAGCACCCACCAAGGGGAAAGTTTTAGAAATTCGACCACAAAGTAAAAGCGTTTAGTAAAATGTAGGCAAAATGTAGGCTAAAAATGTAGGTTGAGTTTCAGTTAGGGTAGAAATCCCACTGTTGGATGCACGGGCATTTTTCTTTTGAAGGTTTAACCACTTCCTACGTAAAACAAAAAAAGAAGGAAACGGTTAAACATAGAAGCTTGAATTCGACAGAAAGACTTTATGGCGAAATCTATGCGGCAGGTTTAAGACGAAATTTGGATTTTCAGTTTTGAAGGGCTAAAAGTGAGGATTGTACAAAGCAAGAATCAAAATAATTCTATCTTGGATACTAATTAGCTTAGAAGTTGAAACTTGGCAAGTACATTCTGCGTTGAAATCTATTAGATAAGTGTAACACTAAATTTTGATTAGGGGGCCTTTGATTTGATAAAATCGGAGGCCGTATTGAGCAAAAATTAAAATAATCGTATTTCAGAAATCAATTAACTTAGGAAGTTGCAATTTGCCAAAAATTTTCTTGCGAATATCAGAGTACATCAACTTCTACACCGTTTAAAATTGATATACATGGATAGGAACGGCCCCAGGCCGCGACAATTCGGACAGAGAACTATCATTGATACATTGATACGATACATGTTGATATTTACAAATATCGCAAGCGAAGGGACTTCCTACTCTTTCATATACCTATTCAACTTGAATTTGAAATGAAAATCATCGGATTTGGACATCTGAATTTATTTAGTAAATCTTTCGATTGCATCCGCCTATGTTTCGATCTAAATTCAAGACCTTCATCAAGACTAAAAAAACAACATGTATCTTATTAAACGTGCCTGTGATTACAATGTTGAGCCTAGAACAATTAAGCTCCGAAAATTTGAAGTTGTATACAAATTAAAATATAATGAAATTAAAAAGTTGTGGGCCTATGGTCCTCATCAATCTTATATTTGAACATTGATCTCTATGTATTAAAATGTATTGATATTTTTCTTATAACAATCCACTGGTTGTCTAAGTTTATCTATTAGAGATATATAATAATAAATGTTTGGAGGTCACTTACCATTCATCAAATATATCTAAGTATATACTGGTACGTGCAGTTGGTACTAAGTAGTAATTAACATATGGTTATCTTTAATGCAATATAAGTAATTTGAATAAACCTCTCATTGAGGTAAACTACTTAAATATTTAAACGTATAATATCTGATCTCAATAATATAAACAAATTTTAAGAAGTTTATAGTTACTATCAAAATCTCTTTAATAAATTATCGGAAACTATATTTTGATACAATCATTACTTTCCTGTTTCTATTACATATTCCAAAAACCCAGCAATTTTTGACAAAAGTGATAGATTACTGTATGACTCGGTTTTATTGCTCAACCCAGAGCTAGGTCATAGTACGCCGTAGTACACAAGTGTAAATCATGGTGTCCAAAAAGAAAGAAGAAAACCTTTTTATATGTATATTATTTAAATTTGATATTCTCGTTTTAACTAGGGAATGCAATACCGGTATACCGAAAACCGGGATACCGTCCAAATTTTCGCCGGTATTAATACCGAGATTCACCTTAAAAATACCG
>WYDF02256432.1:0-19855 GCA_009867245.2 Adranes taylori
ATTTTTAAGCATGTTGGATATTCAATACCATACTCAATACCAGATTCGATATCTAAGATTTACATTGTGAAATACCATGAAATAATATGTGAAATACCAGATACCATGTACAAATTGTATATTAAATATATTTAAGCGATATTCATTTTATAAGTGAAAATGCTTGTTTAATTACTTCATTTTTAAATTCCAAAATAAATTCATATATTCTACTAAACCGAGAATATCACAGAATGATTCTTTGTTATTTTATCCAATTATTTTTAAAATGAAGCGCTAAGTACCCACTATCCACCCTGCACAGAATATACGATTCCAAAGCTTTCGCATTTACGAAGGTCCTTTTAATTGTCAGACGAACGAGGTATGTGAGAAACAACAATGCGAGGGTGGAGTACTTTTTGTATTTCTCTATCTTAAAAGGTAAAATTATTATTCTGGAAAAACTATAACTGTTTATATGTATTTAATATTACGTCAGTACACGATTCATTGGCGAGTATATTAGTTTGCATGTATGACTCAATATGTATGATATCTCTTTAAAACCGTTCGATGTGGAACTTCCATAATATATATATAATGACACGACAATACATGGGTGCTGGTTGATGGTGTAGTGGAACTAATTTATTCATGCGCCAGCTTAGTTTGGCTGGCAAAGTAATTAAATTTAATTTTCTTAAAGCTGTTCTTTTGCTAATCCCAAAGTAATTTATCACTTGTTAGTGTCTGTTGAAGCTATTGTCTTGTAAATTCTCCCTTGAGGAATGAAATGTTTTAAAGTAATAACTACCTTTACAGGTACATTATCTTGAATACAATATTTTGCGTCATTGATTTATCTAAGTAGGGTACATTATATAAATTAGATTTTTTCATCTAATTAATGAACCAGATCTTGGTATATGAGATAAAAATAAAATAAAAGTCATTTAAATAAAATATTTAATTTGGGTTAGTAAATTTGAAACTTAATCTAAAGCTAGTTTGAATAAATTTCAAAAGTATATTATCTTGTTTTATACATAGTACAAGTATATGAACTTAATTACGTAAACAAAGATTTAAAGTGGTTTTTAAAGAATGAGATTTAATCTTGTACTATTTCTATGTACTATGAGGAAAGCTAATTCCGTGAGGCAGTCCTCTCCTGTTCTGTTTCAGCCGTAGCCTTTAACTCACCGCAGCGTTGAAAACGTCAATTTCGGAGCCACTACTGACACAATCAGAGTTGGAAAAATTTGCAGCATTCAAAATTTCTACAAACTTTCTGTACTACAGCTCTTACTTGGACTCAGATGACAAGGATTTTTTATCATAAAAACTCAAGTATAGGGTTCTTATATTTTTGGATTCGTTCAATAGTTTTTCGTCCTACCCAGAATCAAGAACGGAAAGTCAGTCATGTTATCGTTATGAGTTTGAAAGCGTGCTTTCAGCTCCCAGCACGATCGACAAAAGGAATGAAAAGCTTTCAATGGTAGTTTTCTTCGGCTAAGTCTGCCAGCACATTTTAGCGATGAACTTACCTTCTAGATAAGCACAGAATAATTATTTTACTAGAGTTTATTTGATGCGCCTTTTAAAAAGTTCGCTTCTTAGAGATTTTAGTATAAACATCAGTTTCTACACGTAGTTGCGCGCTTTGTCTAAGTCCATATTAACTTTTTGTAAGAACTTGTTTAAATTCCTCATAAAACCAAACATTGTCTGCATAACCTAAAATAGTGGATTCTCAATGACCGTTTGAAGTTGGTGACTTTGAGCAGCAAGTTCAAGACCTGAAGCTAGCACGCTCTCAATAGTTTGTTACTCCACTTCAATAATTCTACTTCAAAATTTAATCTGCTTAAGAAATAAACGGCGTGAAATCATCAAATGCACCGCTTCACACAAAAAATAATACACAAACGTGCCGATGTGGCGCGCGGGAAAAAGGTAAAACATACCGCCGTGTATGATGTAATGCAGTTCGCTCTACGAGATACCGACGATGATGTCGGAAACTTTGCCATAAATGTTTGTATATGTTTATTACACAGGTAGAGAATAATTCCGCATTTTTCGCATTTGACTTTTGCGAAAGTTATTTTTATTAGTATTTTTAAGTCAAAACTTTTTAACGTTTTATTAGTCGCACATTTTCAACAATTCGTTAAGATTCTCACCCTTTTGTGCTTTTGACTGATTATTAGTCTTCTCTGGTTGGATATTAGTTTTAAGAATTGTACCTGAAAGCGTTTCAATGCAATACTCCCTAAAATTGTGGTCGTGTAAAGCTAATACCACCACCGTTTAGAAGCTGCCACGACTTACGTTTTCGTAGATTTTCATCACAAAAGCTATGCATCATTAAGCCCAAAAATTTTCGACGCATCAAAAAGATTTGTTCTATTGGTCAGAGTACAAAACTTCGTAAGATTTCTAGCAAAAATTTGCTGCAAGATATCTCCATCATGCCGACGAGTCGTCCATCATACCAACGAGTTGAAAGTTTTATTGGCCAGCCGATCCATCAGAAGCAACTTCTCGCCAGAGGATTCCATATAAAAGGTCCATGCGATCCAGCATCAAGAGACTCCATTTGGGAGGACATCGCTCTATTCGAAGTCAACCATATCTATCTTGCAGTTAGCGAGCGTTTATTGCGGCATTAAGAATGATTTGTTCAAAAGTAGCGTTAAGTCAAAATTAATTAAATCATTTTCGTTTTTAAATCAATTATCAAAAATGAATTTACAATAAATGTGTACAATAAATCATAAACACTAATCTTATTCAACGCACGCTATACTTCTGTAGACTCTTTAGAATTTCTATCTTGAATTTCTCATTTTCGTTTCTTTCTTACATGTACATTTATAACCCTTCCCCTGTCAACCGACACTTCGATAGAATCAATAGAAAACAGCTGTCTATCATTAAGCCAAACAGATAATATTCTTCACCAACCACTGGATCTCCGATCCCTTCGACAACAATTCAGATGCATTAAGCAACATCCACTCACTCTCATGACACAACTACGTATTTCTGTCTTGGATCCTAGTCAACCACTGGACGACAACATCCTAACAATCGTCAATAATAAAGCCGACGTTCCAATAATCAAACCAGCATCAGCATCCATAAATACGGGCGCTGGCGTATTGTAAGAAAGTTTCAATCATAATAGTCTTCAGAATCAAAGAACAAATATTTGCAACAACAAGAACCAATTTAAATCTAGTAACACCGTGCTTAGGGTCCATATATGTGTTATAAATATTAGCAATAATCATCATTTTGTAACTTTGTTATTGCGTTCTATATGTGTTTACTTACAGCCATGCATATAAGGGTATAGTATTTTAACAACAATGAGAATTATGTACGAGCATTATTTATGTTACGAAAAGAAAGAGGTATGGTGGTTACACAAAGCCAATAATAACAAAATAATGATCCTGCTTTATTAAGAAAATATTCGTAATACACTCACTTGGACCTACCACTCATAACAGCGGAACAAGCGTAGCCCTAACCAACTACGCAGATAAGATCTAGTTAGATTTGTATTATCTTGTTATCTTGTCCTTGTCTTGTCTATCATCTATTATCTTGTCATGAATTATTCCGCAAGTCTCTATGATCTCGTTTTGAATTTTTGGCGTTTCGTACATAACCCGACTACTTTCTCTTTCATTAAGAAAAGGTTGGGAAGAGACTTGAAAGCAAAGAAAAGCTCTAAAACTACCATCATTACTTTCGGGATCCGATAATCCTATATTTGCTCGACTTTTAGCAGCTGGAAGTTTGGTGGGAGGAGTGTTGGAAGGTTGGTGGTAGGAGCGGTGTAAATTTATAAAAACATGCACGGTGTAAAGAGTGCCAAGAAGCATATTGACGAATTGGAATGTTATCATCCGACTATGGAAGCGATTCCGATCGGACAGATAGGAAACGGTTTATTCTTGAAACCGCACAAGAAAGGTTTAAGTCTATATATGCATCCACATCTAGAAACCTAATAGCATCACTACCTCAAGGTGCACTTACCGACCTTACCGACACTGATATTCTAAGAACAACACAACATGTTAAAAACTCTCGCGGAGTTTTCATGAAAGATACATAACCGCTGAAACCTAATTGAAATGAATGTGCTGTACTAAATATGGAGTCTATCTGAGACCCGCGAACACATTGGATTGGTTATAGAAAGCATGGAAACATTGTAGACTATTTCAACTTATTTGGAAATCTTTGGGCACTAAACGAACTTGTTGAGTATTTAGGAGGTAGTAATTTATAATTTGATATCAAATGATAATTTGATATAATCATGATTCATACCAATCTTACGATTCCTACAAGTGCGGACACTTGTGTTGGAAGTTTTATTGGATACAGCAAAAAACTAATATAAAGTCACAAAACCAGCAAAAAACCAAAAACATTTACATTGAAAGGTAATAGTTCTGTACTTACTGCAGACCATTAGCCACGTATTGATATAGATTAGATTGCACAGAACTGCATCGTTTAGTGGGATTTCATTCCTGGAATACGATACCAAATATTGAAGAAGACGAAATAATTCGTTTACGACAAGAACAATAATGGAAAGATGGCAATTCCAACAAGTTCGTATGAAATCATAAATATAGAAGAGTATCTTCAGAAAGAATTGAGAAAAGATGTTAGCAGTAGTACTATACCAAAAGAATCTGAAAAGTTTCCTTCATTAAGAGCAAATAACAATGCCTTAAAAACTTAAATAAAGTGTGTAGATAACATTGACTTTAACGCTGAAGAGCCAATAAGAAAACTATTTGGCTTCTCTCCGACACTATTAGAAGCATGTATCTTTACATGTATCGGATCAACTAACTGAAATAATAAATGTGATGAGAATACATGTGGATTGCAATGTTACTGAATCTTCATACCTTAATGAAGCGCTATCATACACACTCTTTGGATTTTAGATTTTAGTGCTTCCTGGGTATAAAATAAGGGTATAAGCATATTTCCAGTTTGTAAATGGTTTTGTAGCCAGAGAATGTAGGTTTCAAAGATAATGTACACTTTCCGCAGACTGCATTCAAGGCATAACATATGATAACCAAGAATATTTTATGAATGAACTACTTTGAAACGCCACATTTCGTTTACCGGAAAAAAAATACTTAAAATCTCAGAACTTGGGCAGACTGGTGAATCGTAATCCTGGCAGATTGAGACGAAACGTGTTACTAATTACACTAATAAATAGTTGATCGCTGATCATACGGCGTTCAGTTGCTAGTGATTTTTTCCCAATTATTACAAAAACTAAATCAAGTAAATCGCGTTAAAATATTGATTGAATAGAATGCCATTATGCAAGTGATAATTTTATAATGCATTAATATAAAAATATTCTTGTCACCAATGTGCTTGTCACTAATTTTCGATTTGCTTATAAATTTCAACTAACGGTCGGTATATTAATTTTGTGATAATTTAAACTTTTTTTGATTATGTGAAAAATTAATGCTTGCTAATTAGTTTATATTTATACTAAATTATAGTTGGAATCAAATATTTTATATTTTATTGCCTGTCCTAATTTTAATAAATTGTTTGAATAGTTATTATTAGTAAATAAATTACTTGCAGTAAAAAAATTACGTGACAATATATATTATATGATTAAAACAAAAATTGGTGTTATTATATTAATCATATCATATAATTGTAATATCGTAATTGTATTATTACCTGTAACTCTTTTAGAGTTTTTTCTCCACTGTATAACAGGAGGAGGATCGCCTCTAGCGGAACAGTAGAACGAAGCAACTCCGCCATGCTTCACCTGTTGATTTCTTGGTTTCATTAAAATTTCAGGAGGATCTGAAACAAAAAATATATATCATTAGATCAAAACTCATTACGATTTTCTATAATTCAAAGTTCAGTTTACAGATATGTATAATTCATATAGACAATCTTGTAATAATTTTTTCGATAGAATTATTAACCTCCTCCATATCAATAACAATAACTAATTAACAGTATATTACATTATAAAATGTATTTCAGAATATTGCCAGAATAATACGTACGTACTCCAGAATAATAAAATATAAAATGTATTCCAGTATAATACGTACGGGGAAATAATGGGTTGAAATAAATGTGATTTGCTAAAAGCAGGTTACTCTTAAGTTCATAAATCATGTTACGGTAACACCCCGTACATCATTTCTTACACGCAATGAGATATACATCCGTTAACTTATATGTATTTGAAGTTCCCTTTAATTTTTAATTGGTCTCGTGTATTACACATACATAAGCTCTTGTTCCATAATATATATATATATATATAAGGGTTTTAATAAGAATAACATATAAGGTTATGTCGTATTTTACTGGCCGTTGATTGTTAGTTCCTCATAAATATAAATCGGTTCGTAATTTTTAAAAATATTATTATATTAGAATCATTAACGTTGCTATGTACTTTTGAAACGCAATTTATTTAACTGTTTTTATAATAATTCTCAGTTTTGCCTTGTCGAAATTATATTAAGTTAATTCTAATGTATTAAATTGTTTAATTAAATTGGATTATTAGGTTAATCTTGTGCTATTAATTCCATAGTAACATCATACTAGATTCGATCGTCAAAGTTAGTGTAATTCATTGTTTTAATCAATACACTAAATTAAAAAAAATCTAAATCTTTTAATTTTAATAATTTCGTGACAATAAAGTTTTTAAAAACCCAACCATACGGTCACGAATTATATTTTATGAGTTCATCCTAAGATTTTATGTAGAAGAAATCCAAGGTACTAGGTAGGAGAAGATTCTGGGATGTCTAATAAAATCATTTTGCGCGTTGGCTAGGGGCTTTTTAAAAATAGTTTGTCATAGAGTTAGGCAATAGGCGATTAAAGTTGTTTTATGAAAATGTTCCAATCTAAAATTAAGTTATATTTTAATTGAAATTAAGTTAGATTCATATTTATAAAATAGTTTTAATTTTAAGCCTAATAAATTTACCATAAATAATATAATAATATGCTCAAAATTATTATAAATTTGATTTTCAATCCATTTTTTACAAAAATTATAAAAATTTTATAGAAAAAAATTTTATCAAAAAATTTTACCTAAACATTAAAATATAACAATTTTAATGTTTAATTTTAATATTTTATACTGCCCAAAACCAGTATAAAATATTTTTTAAATTTTAAATCTAAAAATTTTTTACCAAATCGTCACGAAATATTTTTGTAAACAAAAAAATTTTACAATTTTGTCCAATATCGTTATAAAACATAAACTTTCAATTTAATTTTCTTTGTCACGCGAAAATTTTTACAAATGAAAAAATATAACAATGTTGCCTCAAAATATTATAAAATATTTTTAAAATTTGAAATGAAATTTTTTTGTTAAAAATTTTTAAAAATGAAAAAATATAATTTTTTCTAACACGATTATAAAATATTTTTTAATTTTAAATCTAAATTTTTTTACTAAATCGTCATGAAGAATTTCCGTATACATAAAATATAACAATTTTGCCCAAAGCAAAAAATTTCAAAATGAAAAAAGTAACAGTTCTGCCCAAACCATTATAAAATATTTAAAAAAAATTCAAATTTAGAAAAAATGTCTAAATACCCAAAAAAATCTATTTCCCTAATTTACACAAAAAGTTTTCTAAATTTGAAAATTTTAAAAATATTAATTTTTAAAAAATTTTAAATTTAAATTTTTTTAATCTTGGCGTCAAAAAAATTCTCTACAGATAAAAATTTAACAATTTGGCCCATAATCAATAAAAAATATTTAGTAATTTTAAATTAAAAATTTTTTAACCGATCAGGGCAGCGCAGCGTGACACTCGTATGTAAGATTTTACATTTAATTACTTAATTAATATTTTGTGCAAGCATTGGTCAAAACATTTAAATGTTTTATTTTATTTTATCAAATATGCATGAGATTTGTTCCTTTAGTTTGACTTAAATGTTTTATATAATTAATACATATATTTATTTATTATTTATTTATAATAATGTAAGCAAATCAATTTTTACTGAAGCTCATTCGTTCCAAAAGCATGTGATAGGTTTCATTTTCCTACAAGAAGAATATTATTTACTCTGTAAAATACAAATTTACGAAATAAGTAGCAAAAGTACCTAATTGTAAAACAGAATCCATAAAAATATGTTCTTTATGCAAAATAATACTTAAAATTAATTAACATGTAACAAATTAGGCTCGCTGAAATTAATAAAAACGAAGATTTACTCCCCTACTTATACATCGTTCTTTTTTTTTTCTAGTTGCTCCTTTTTCTTCTCGCACAATGAAATCAGCAATGAATTACAAATGTGAATCATTAATCAAGGGCTTTACCACGCTTTTATGTAAATTTAATTTTTACGCTCGGGAAAAGAAGTTAAGGAGGAAAAAATATCAAAAAGAAAAAGAAACAAAAACGAAAACGGAAAGTAAGTCTTTAAAAGGATTATAAAAATGCATTATGTAAAAAAATATTTTGTGATATAAACAATGTTTTTACGTATATTTGACTTCACTTGTTCAATTTACACAGTACCTTAATATTTCCAAAATTACACTTTAATAAACGCGGACTAACTGCTGTAAACTATGCTCAAAATTATAAATGCACAATACAATTAATACTATACATTCAAAATCCAGTTACTTATCGAAATACATGTAATAGTGTTACGGCTATTTTTGTGTATTTGTGTGTATTGATTGTCTTCCGAATTACATATGAACAAACAATATAGTATATATCTATTAAGTTAGTAAATTAATTATAAATACATATAGTGTCATCACCAAAATACGCACCATATGGGAAATTTTTTTTATGAGGTTTTCGAACAGAAAGTTTATGTGATTAAGTTTGTGCATTCACTAAAATTAAATATGCACTAGCAAAACATAGAGAATCACACTTAATATACACAGTATGTCAAAAAAGTTGAATTTGGTTTAAAAGTAAAGTACCCTTATTTTGAAAAATATCGAGAAATGTTATTTAGAAAAAGTTGGTTAGAATTAAAAATTAAACCAAAATTAAAAATCATGGCCACCTAAACCACATTTGATTGTTTCGGACATGAAATCCCCCCGAAAATACACATCCGACGAATTGGCTTTGGCATATTAAGTTTTTTGATATTTAATTAATCGTTTATAATAAACATTTTTTTTGTCACAATAGTATATTATTTTAAATAATTTTATGTTTAAACCAAAAATAATTAAAACATTGCACCAAAAATTTTTAGTTTATTTTAATGCTTTTTTAAAAATTAACCTTATCAAAATACTATTTGGTAAATTTATAGTCTTATACACTTTTCTAATAAATAATTGTTTACAGGATGTTGTTGATTTATCGTTTTCAACAAATTTTATGGGTTGAGGATTCTATTCAAAGAAATACGAAAAAAAATTAAATATGGTTTAGGTGGCCATGACTTAAAATTCCAGATTTTCCATGTTTTGCTAGTAAACATCTCTTTTATATGGCATGACACTCAACCCTGAAATTCATGTTTTCGGAGGATGTATTCTGTTCTAATTCATAACATGACAGTAATGACATATTATATGACATGACATTCAACCCTGATATTCATGTTTTCGGAGGATGAAGGTTTAGTGTACTGACCTAATTCAAATGCACTGATGATAGAACTGAAGATGCCATGTGACCCCCACAAATGGAGATTGTTCATAGACTCATCAAATACAATCTTGAACGTAGTCCTTTTCGTCTTGATTGTATACTCTGTGGATTTGAAGCAGACATACAAAACATGAGCCAAAACCTTAATAAAATCAGTTAGCACGATTATAATTGGAAAATTTGCGTTAACGTAAAAGTTGTTGCACAGCTCACGGGCCTGCAATCAGACTTCACTAAATACTGCTGTTTCCAATGTGAATGCTGAGTACTGCTATTTCCCGAGACAAATATTACATCGTCCGGAACTGGCCTCGTCGAAAAAGTTTTACTGCCGGTCAAAAAGATGTTGTTTGCGATGCTCTAGTCCCGAAGGAAAATGTTTATTTGCCGCCTCTGCACATCAAACTCGGATTAACCAAACATTTTGTCAAAGCAATGGACAAGACAAGTGATGACTTTTAATCAAATTTAGAAAATTAAATTTTCGCGCCTCAGTGGGGTTAAAATCAACGAAGGAGTTTTGTGGGCAACCAAGTTAGAAAACATTGTCACGATTTGATGTTTGTGGAGCACCTTAATCGAAAAGAAATATCAGTTGGAGAATAGATTTTCAGGAAAGTGGAATGCGAGCATATTTGCAGAGTGCTGGTTATTGGTACGAGACACCTCTACTTCGGGGTATAAGAGGAAAGCAAGCACGAGATCAAAGTATTTATTATATATTATTGCTTATTATATATTACATTATATATTTATATAATTTAATTTTTGAATTTAACCCTCCAAATTGCCCCCTCCAAATTAAACTTATTGTCATAAAATCACGCACAAGTGATAAAGATAAGGGGACTGACCCCAGAAAATGGTGGACGATGGGGGAAAACGGGGGTCATATTCGGATGGAGGGGATCATTCTTCATAGGAATTAGCTGTAATCGTGCCAGGGCTTCAACAAAATATTGTTTTGTCGCGCAGTGTTTTTGGAAAGATTTTTTATCTAGGCGACTTTCGCGCTAGTTTAAATTCTGTTCCAATTAGTTTAGTCGCGTAACTTTTGCTTAGAGTTGGCATTCGTTCCGCTATATCAATAAATCAATCTATTAAAGTAATTTCTTCATTTTTTGAATAAATAAACTAACCTTGTGTTTATTATATTCATATCAAAAGTATATTTAAAAGTAAATTGTAATTAAAAGTTTAAATTAATTTAATTTTAAATGGAATTAAATTCTTTAAATTTACTATTATATTTCCGAAATTAAGTTTTTTAAGCCCATCTCGTCAGTGGAAGTATAATTTCCGTGACTAGCAAAACAGAAAATTCTAATGGCGAAGTAGCTAGAAATAACTGTAATCAAATCATGATTCTCTTCTCTCTTGGGATCGTTAGTATAACACCAATTACAAATGCTATTTACACTTATTTTACTCCTACTGAATAATTTCAATAAACCCTGTATTCCTATAGTATTTTAAATAAAACATAAGACATTGCGCGTTACAAGTAACTCTCTGATTTTATCTTACTTGTTCAAACATTAATATAACTGGACGTTAGTGGTATTGCACAACCCTTACTAACTACAAATTGCCTCTAGTAAGTTAAAGCAGTTTAAATGAAAAAAAATGCATTGATTTGAAATGATGTGTTAATTATGATTAGAAAAATAATTACATGGAATTGAAATGAATACTTGTGCATAAAATATACGTTAACGTAGCACAAATTAATAAAGTAAAGGCAAAATATAAATTAATAAAGTAAAGGATTAAACAACCATAGTAAAAATAAAATTAATAATGATGTCAAAGGAATTAATTTTTTATTATAAAATATTGTGCAATAAAATACTGTCGGTAATTTTATCAATTCATTTTATTTGGAATTAATGAAAATATAAGTTATTATTTGTGACAAGAAATGACAACAAATTCAACTCATACATTTTACTCAATTATTCCCCTAGTCAGGAACCATTCCTGTAATAAATTGCACCTGCGACTGACCGTAATATTATTTAGCAGCACACTAAAATTATTTTTCAACTGGTGTTCTGTGTGAGACTTTTTGTAGTTTTTATATACTCGGGCTAGTGTTCTTCTGTGAACCTAACGTTAGGAGATCGCTTTCACTTACAATAACACCCCGTGAACTTACGTGTAATTGCAGATTTAGCCACTAAAACCAACCTAGTGAACGAAAATTGGTATTAGATGTAATCTAGCGGAGGAAATAGAAGACGAGACCATTGCCAGTCACAATAACACCGCTCGTAGGTTAGCATTACATGTTTCAGTGAATAGGAAATAGGTGGATGATGGGGTAGGAAGAGAAATAAAGCTATTCAAAATGACGCGTAATAAACAGAATTGCGTGTGGAATAGAAAATCGCTCACCAAATGTATTAGTATTATTATGACTGTTGCTGGCTGTCGCTCGGCTCGTTTGCTAGGCTTGGCTGGCGTGGCTTCTTTGCTGTCCTGTTGCTCTGGTTAGCTACTGCTGGACGGCTTGTCTTTGAGTTCGCAAATCAGGAACTAAATTATTATACAAAAAATCTTGCTATTTATAGATAGGAAACCTCGCTAAGTTTTTACTCTGTTATGCGGGTCTATTCGAAGCCACCACAGGTTACTTTATGGCGTGACACGGTCTATTCGTACAATCATATATAAATCTCGCTATAATCTCTAGCCTACGTGATGAATTCTTCCCTTAACGGCTTTCCCACGGGTTACAATAGAACGCAGCAGTCTATGCGGTGACAGTATCAGCAGTATTACAGCGTACCAGTGAACGGTGCCAGCCAGCTTATCAGCAAACGCAATTAATATTAAACGTAGATAATGTGTATTTTATTGTGTTTTATCAGAACAACTCATAGCATGGCGCAGCAATGCGAGCAACAGTTTATCTCTCTCGGTTGCATGTAATATATGGTAAGGGTTGTGCGACAACGTGGCGCCACCGAGACTTTATTATTTACAAATAATACATGCGTTTAAATTTAGTTTTTGTCTAGGGTTTCCAAAACCTATGTAATTATTTGCTTTAATTTATTTATTAAGAAGAATTATGTAACTTATAGATATTTTTAACTGCTCCGTAAAGTGCTTCGTTACAACAAGTCTTCCTAGAACTGTCTAAAAAGGTTGTCTTTCCAATTAAGTGAGTGGGCTAATCAAATTCCTAAATTAAGACACCAAAAATTTTTACTAATTGAAGGTAGAACTAATTGACAAAATCCTGTACCATTCAAAAACATTTAAAAGGTTTCGGCTCAAAACTGTAAAGGGTTAAATCACTTGCTTCAACCCTATTTTACAAAAATCTTACATTTTGCTAATGTATATATAATTTAAACAAGGAAAGCATTGTTTCACGCGTTTTTATAAAGAGTAAAAATTGTCCTATTTGTAACTTCTACGTTGTTTTCAGTAGAGTCTAGTAATGAAAAAAAATCAAATTCGGAACTTTTGGACTTATTTTGGAAAAACAGTGAGAAAGGCCGAAGTCATGTCAACTGAGGATGAATAAGTCTATCGATTTGCAGCAATTTGTAGATGGTATTCAATTTTTTGAACCTTTTGTCTTGTTAAATTATGTAAATTGGTTGAAAATTCGAACATTAGTGAACATTTTTTGATGACCATGTTTTATGAAAGGGGGGAAAATTGACTATAAGACAGTCAAAATTGGTAATTTTAGGTGCAGTTTAGGAGAAAAATAAACACTGTCAGAGAGATAGATGTAATTAAAGATGTAATTTTAGGAGTTGAAGATTTCATCTAATTAAGCAATTATTGTAATCATACGATTAAATTAATAAACGACTAAGTAAGTAAGACTAATGTTGATACTCCTATAAAGTTTGGACCTATAGAAAAGCATTTTTAATGCCCTATCCTACGGTTTATGTTTTAAGAAAGTTTTTGAAAAATTTAACTTGGTATATTTTCCATTCGGATGACGTCTGTTTATAAAACAGATAATTTTATGATAATTGACATTTCAAAGTTGGGTGAAACCATGCAACTGGGACAATTTGTAATTCATTTTAGACGACGGCTAATTTTTAGCAAAATACCGCACGTAACAGGTGCTTTATTTACATTTTTTTTAAATTGTTAATGTACCTATTAGAACTGGACAAATCAGCTTAATATCATCGCTTAAGTCACTTACGGATATCGGCAGAAACATTGTGAACAACAATTGGTAGGTACTTATCTTTTTGCAATTTCCCAGTATTAGAAACAAGTTTTTACCTAATATTATATAACGCAAGATAGGCTCTCATTCATATTTTATAAGAAAAATAACATGTTTGCATTATCTTTTATATAAATCCTATAAAATTATTATATTATATCGAAAACTTTAAGTTGGTATCTAATGAAAGTTAAATGAAATTTAATGACAGTTGAGTAGATGTAAGTTTCAGTTATAAATTTAAAATTTACATTCAATTTTTATGAACTAATAGACAAAATTATAAAAGAATGCAAGAGAAGTTACTAATGAAAAAAATGACAGATTTCAACAAGAAAATGGAACACTTATCAGCTATTTACATTTATCAATTTTCTATTATCAAAAAGAGCTTATGTACTTTCAAAAATGAAAATATATGTAGCAAATGCATCAATATAGGAAAAATATGCATAAAGAAATCGGAATAAATGGAATGAAAGTAAAATATATGCTGTTAATATGATGCTATTTATAGAAGATATAAGTTATAGTGTTTTTCATATTCCATGAGAAAAACATGAGATGAGTCCATAATTTCTTCAACAATCATTCAAAATGCAACATTTTTCGCGAAAATTCTACCAGGAATGTATTAGCTGCAAAGCTATAATGTTTCTATTGAACATGACAACCGTGAAAAAGTTCCTAAAAATTACAAAATTAATTGCCTGGAAAATAGATTTAATGCTTTATTTATATAGAAACATATAAGTAGTACATATTTTATATCATTAATACTCTATTTCAGTACATTACAAATGGTTTTGTGAAAATCGAGTGTAGTTTACCTTACCTTCAGTTACCACTTTAACTTAATATATTACATATTTACATGTAGATTCCGTCCTGTAAGATGCAATGGATTGGTCATAGTTTTTAGCGCATGCCTGTTAGCGAAAAAGTGGAAATTGTTTATCTGGCGATAATTTTCACGCAGCAAATAATTGTTCCGTATAATTTTATGCGACAGCAATTTTATGCGACGGCAATGTGGTAGATATACATTTGTTTATAAACCCACCTTCAGCAGACTTGACATAACATGACTGCCTTTTAATAGTGAAAGAACATTTGAAGGTTATTAGATACAGGCTTTAAATTTTTCATCCTTTTTTTTTAGCTTAGTATAGCTATAATAGTGGATTTTATTAGTGAGCGAAGGGTATTAACAAAACAGGTCTAGATGTATGAAGCCATTAGTTGTTGCGTAATTATCGATTCTTTATGAAGATTGCCATGCAAACCCAGAGAAACGTAAACCATTGTGGGACGAGTATATAGGCTAATTGTTTGTCTCCAGAGTTGCTTATACTTCATGAATCTAAATGATTTACTTTACAACCTGGAGAAACATGAGGAAATCTGGATCGTAGCAAAGCCAACTTAAACTAAAGTTACTTTGTTTGATTGGCTCATGTAAACACTTTATTGGAAAATAAAAAGCGAGGTGAACGTGAGTTCCAGTTTTTCCTTAAAATCGGCGGAATATTTATGTTAAGGAGAAGCGATTGACACACATATTTTCAAGAAGCTTAGAGAATTACTGTATTTGGATGATTTGATTTTGGGTGCTTGGATAATTTAATCTAGCCAGTGTCAAAAATGTCTATATAGCTGTTTTCTACAGTAATAAGTGCTCCCCCACCCCCACAACTGGATATATATAGCTGTGTTCTACAGTAATAAATGACTCTCCAACTGGATCAATTGGGATAACTTCGGCAGACCATTATTTATTAAATTATTATTGGATATAATTTTACATCAATATTATACTTCTATAGTCCATTTATTTTTCTCATTAGTTAGAGCTTCAATCTGTTGAATATTATATCTTAACAGAGAAACACTCCCATTTTTGCTGAAGCTTAAAACCGAGATGGTTATCTAGACAACCAGAATTGACTTTGTTATCACCATATTGTATATGGTATAAATCAAACAATAAATAATAACCATCAGTCAATTTACTCACTAGAAAGTAGCTAAATCAAGAATTGATAATTAATAATATAATCAAATCAAGAAATGTTAGGCGATGCATAATCCCAGTGCATTTGCGGGCAAACGTCGAAACTCTGTACGCAAGAGAGAGGTGTAGAAGAGAAATACAGGAGCGAAATATAGAAGAGAGAGAGAGAGAGAGAGAGACAGAAAGAACTAGCACTAGCCACGCAACACTTATACTAGTGGCCTCGTCTGTTTTGCTGTTTTGCTTCAGAATGAAAGACATTAGTGTCAGAGGAGATTAAAGCAATTTGTAGTTTTATTGCATTTAGGTCGTCTGTTTTTTGAGTTTTTGTGCTCATTCTAACACTGAACAAAAAACAAAAATTGTACATGGATGCGGAGAGAGATTCTTTTCTTTTTTTCATGATGTTATCTTTTATGGTCTCTAAGCGCCAGCAGACAACTCTTAGTGGGTTCAATACACTTTGCATTTTGTTGTCCTCATCTGGCACCTATGACGATTTCTAATGACTGGACGGTTATTAAATGAATTTTCCTGTTTTACTTGAAAGAATCTTTGCTGTCCATGTAAACATTGCCACTACAATTCCTGGATTGGTTGGTTTGGTATTGGAAGGGGGACGCTGATAGCAAGTTCGTTTGCAAGTCTGATTAGAGGACGTCTGATGATATTAATGCAATGGAATATTGTTCCCTAACACTCCTAAAGGATAAAACTTTTCACTTCTTAAAAATTTCGGCGGAAATTGCTTTCAGGTTATTGCTTTCAGGTTATTGCTTTCAGACACAAGCGCTGTTGGCAACCACGATCAGTATCGCCGTCAAAACCAGACACCAAAACATGCTTCTTCCATATAAAAGACCCACCCAAGCTAGTGCTAATTAGAAGCATTTTGGATCTTATTCCGATAACTTTCGAGTCAGCATTTCGGACATTGTTTTCAGCAATAATTCTCGATTAAGTGCCCAAATTGTTCGTACAGAGTGAGCTGAGTTTGCACACGTGAACCTGTTTGGTATTCTTAAGTAAGCGCTGCCGATGAATCGCTTATTTATTTTTATTCTTTAAAATTAAATTGAATTCAACAAAGTTAGTAAAAGAATTTAATTACAACGACTTTGGGGTACACTCATTACATTATGTAATTCCTCGGCTGAATCTTTCGATCTTTTTAACATTCATTTTCCATGTCTTTTCTCGCATCTACAAATTTCTAACTCCCCACCCCCTCCTCGAAATAAAAGTTTTATTGCGATACATTATTCACCATATCTATAAACAGCTTAATATTACAATGGGCTGCATTTAGAAAAATCAGTCCATGAGACATAAAAATAATAAAACTAGAACCTAAAACCTATTACAACTGATGGGTAGTGTAAGATAGCATGTTACTTACAATAGGTTAAATAAAAAATTTGCGTGAATCGTGCAGTGAAAGAAGCAGTTCATAAAATTAAACGTAAATTCAGTTGAGATATATGAGCGTGATTACGTTACGCGCATTGAATACAGGCGTGGTGATAACAGCGTGTCCGGGTTTGTTGTTGATAGCTGTAACTGTGGTAACACACACATTAGCCGTATCTAATGTGTGCTAATATGAACGAGTTTAAGCATCGTGTGTAGGTAAGACTAGTGATTTCATTTATGATTGATATGTGAACTGTTCATCACTGTCTGTTATACTTCTATGCTGCACTGCAATGTGTGAAAAGCGTATCGGGAAGAAAACAATGTGTGGATGGCTTGTGCGGGCCGGCACACAGAGTAAAACTTAGAGCGGTGGCTCCGACCTATAAACAGCCAGTTTTGCATAGAGATATTCAGTTCAATTTTACGAACTCGGAGAGCAATACCCAGCAAAAGTTGCAGCAGCAGCAACCAGCCCAGGGGAAATAGCGAGCAGAGCGAGAATCGCCGGAAAGGGAATGCGTTTGGTAAGCGATTTCATACATCTTACACTGTTCTATTGCATTTATTTTCAACAGCTTAATTACTCCTTCTACCTTATCTATTTCCTATATAACTAGAGTCTTTGTGTCTCACGTACGCTAACCGAGGTTAGGGCGAGTCGCTCAGTAACGATAACACTGACGCTTACCGCGGTACTATTGTGGCTTTCAGTACTCTTTTACTAGAATATATATTTCTAACCTAAACTAACCGAGGTTGGACTTAGGTGCTTCGTAAACGAAACCTACAATTTTCATAATCCGAATCATTTTGCTATAGTTAGGCTAGGGAATCATATGGCCCCTCTTAGTTTAACTTATATACATCTATTTCTTAAATATGCCTCAAATAATTGTATAGATTTGGCAATATTAAATTTGCTATACAAATATAATTACGACTTAATGTATAGCAATAAAGCATGTACTGTAATTTACGGTTATACTGTTTTGTAGATATAATCATAATAATTAAAAGTATTATACGACGAAAATATATACACATACATTCGTTTGTCGTGCGAAGCGGCTAATAACATTAAACTTTTTTTATTAAAAGCGTGTATCATCATTAAAATCCGTTTATTATTATTTTTGTAATATTTTGATGGAATGCTCTTTCACTCATCTGCTTTTGAGTATTAAAGCTTCCTGTATATTCAGACAAATTAAATTTTATAAACATGTAGCTTTTTGTATATTTCAACAACAAAATATAATTATTTTTTGTTTTGATTCTCTAGCAAGCTTTTAAGTATCTAGATACATGTATTAGTACATATACATCAGTTCTGTAACATTTTCTACCATCCGTATATATTCATATATTTTTGGATTACATAGGTTTAATGTAATCTATTTTTTGACGACTGAGTGTCCAAACAAAAAAAAAATGCATTGCAAATAATTTCCAAAATTACCTAAGAGCGAAAACTTCCATAGATTAGTATTCCCAGATAGGAATAACCATATAGCAAGTTTTCGGGCATAACAAGTTCATCCATAACTTTGAGTTTTCATCTGCGGTAGGTAGGGTGATTCTTCTACGCAATAAAACATGCGGAATCATATGAGAAAGACTTAAAACTGTAGATACATAGAGACAATAAATTAAAATAAAGAGAAAGGAAGCATAGTATTGTCACGTTAAAAAGGTGGAGGAGGGTTGTTGTCTCCGACGTTACATAGGTGAGAGGGGACTTTTCGTATAGGGTACGCAGCTATCCTCTGTCCCCGCAATTGGTACTTGGATCCCTTTTTATTTTATAAGCTAGCACTTTGGTTTATCTACTGTTAGCGAAGATATTCATTGGATAATTAATGCGGAAAGTTCTAATTTACTTCCTCAGGTTAACCCACTTAATTTAGAATAAAACATGAGGCCGAACCATGACTAAGGTTAAGTATCTTCAGATTTAATCGCGCCATTGATGGCTGACAAATTACTGGTAACGCCAATTCTTAACGATTCCAGTTCTTAACGATAGTATAGAAATAAAACTTCAGGCAGTAGAAATGAAATCGTTGTTAAACTTAATTAAATTGTATTCTTCTTCTTCTACTTGTACAGTCCATTTATATCCACTGCTGGATGTAGGCCTCCCATTTTCTTCTCCATTCTTCCCGATCAATTGCTACTTGCTGCCACGTATGTCCAGCTATTCTTTTGATGTCGTTTGTCCATCGCTCCGGTGGTCTTCCCATTGGCCTTATTTATGGTGGTCTCCACTGTAGAATATCTTTGGTCCAACGATCATCAGTAATTCTGGCTATGTGTCCCGCCCAGTTCCATTTCAGTGATGCGATTCGTGTCATGATATCAACGACTTTCGTTTGTTGGCGGATCCACTGGTTGGTCTTTTTGTCTTTTAATGTTATTCCAAGCATACTACGCTCCATTGCTCTCTGTGCTACTCTCAATTTGCTTGATGATGCCTTAGTCAAT
>WYDF02256443.1:0-19854 GCA_009867245.2 Adranes taylori
TACTCTAAAATGATAAATAAATAGTTTGTGTATAATATCGTTATAATATCGCCAAACGTTATAATATCGAACTAAGTAGAGAAATAATAATCCGGAATAAAATAATATTAGAATAATAATTAAATACAAAATAAATTCATGTCTAATTAAAATGTGATCATAAATTTATTAAGTATTGTATTATGAATTCGTCTAATGTAACGCGATACTTAGCAGTAATATTTTTGGGAATAATTCAAATAATTTAACTTCAGTATAATTTTGATGAATAGAGTAAAGTTTAGTTTAATTAGTAACGAGTTCATTGATCAATGTAAAGGTAAAATAAATATAAATAAATAAGATAATGGTGCGTTACTCTAAAATGATAAATAAATAGTTTGTGTATAGAGGCGAAATCTGTAAGTACCAAGTTTAACAATTCTTTGATGTAACTGAACCAATCATAAGGTCACTTTTATTCAAGTGTTGATTTATTTTGTCATTTACAAAGCGTTGATTACTTTATTTTACGTATGGGATTGAATGAGCATGTCACTGGATTGCGTATATACATTTTTAACGACCAATACTATTCTATTAAGTTTAATAACTATTTCATTTCTGCTGCCTGAATTATTAAAGCTTATGACTATCGTTAAGGATTTGATATGACTTAATGATATAACTATCGTTAAGTATACTAGTACAATTACTCATTAAATTGTACTATTATATTTTAAAATTAAAAGCATATTGTAATAATGTGATAGTAAAACTAGTAGGATGCATTGAATAATTTGTGAGTTACGCTATTATCCATAATCATATTATATATGCAATTATTACTTACACCTACATGTGCATATACATTTCATTTGTAACACGAATAATTACTTCTCCAAATATGTTTCGTACGTTAGACGTATATTGTTAACATATTAAATTGGTGAGATAGGTTTTAACTTCTATTCGTATAACAATTTAAGCGTTACATTTTAAGTAATTTTGTCTTTATGGTTATGAAAAACTTATTTATTATACTAGTTTTGTTGTATTAATATTGAACAATGATTCATTTAAAATATAATAGGTTTAAGATTAGGTGAACTTAATGTGCAGGGCCGTATTAATATATAGATATCTTGCAAAATTTAAATATGTAATTACAACTTGCAAAGAGAATAAATAGGCGCTTCTTACACTACCTTGATCTCAAGTAGTTACAATTCTTGGAGAAGCTTAATACACAGGGTGCATGGCTATAGCTGTCAAACCGTTTAATGTATTTTACTCAAGTTTGACAGATTCTTAGTACAATTAGTTTTCAACAATCGTACAAAAGCATATTTCTTATTGTGTCTTAAAATCAATTGACCATGATAGAAAGGTAATAGTGTTATTGTACTCTATTTGGCTGGCAACTCGACTTCAGCTACAGTGAAAAAGCTCCAGCATTTGGAACAAAGTAGATAATTCTCAAAAAACTATTACTAGTTCAGTTATGATTTCAATTCAACAAAATTCGAGAAAAAGCGTTAGAAAAATCGTCAAATGAATGCATTGAACTGACTGGAGTACTCGATATCAACTTCATGTTAATTCCTACAAGATACATAATGTTCATGATCTCAACCTCGAGGAGATGAAACTAATGCATGGAAAATGTAACAGATACTGATAGTGTAAAAAATAAAAACGCTAAACGCTATGGAGGTAGTTTGAAAAAGCTGCTACTAGCTCAGTTATGATTTCTAAAGTGATAGCTCCAATTCAACAAGTTCCGAGAAAAAGCGCCATTAAAATCGTGAAAAAAATGTACTCATCTGACTGAAGTATTCGATATCAACTTCATGTTAAGTTCTACAAGATACATAATATTCATGATCTCAACCTCGAGCATATGAAACAGATGCTTGGAAAGTGGAAATGCGTTGAAACACTTGCATCCGGCTAGTAAATTCACATTATGTTTTCATGTGAATTGAGTGAACAATTTTTAATGAAAATTGTTTCCAACAGAAATTTTTTTTAGAAACAAAGCGAAAGATCAAACTAGATTTTGAATACTCGTTTGATCCTCATCAGACGTCATTTGCCTGCGCAGGTGATGGTATGGGTTGAAGATGAGATTACTCATCGTCAGCGATGAAAAATCTTCCACTCGGGTTTTTGAAACCTGGCGTCTATATAAATGCCAGCAATTACTGTAAAATAATTATGAAAGCTTGAGAAAATAAACCATTCGCTTCCAGACCGTGGACCTATCAACAAGATTCGGCAACATCGTATAAGTTTCGCGTGAATGAACATTAGTTAAGAGAAAATAATTCTTCAATTCATTTCGGCTCAATAGTTGCTTTCGAATTGACCAGATGCAAATCAAATGGACTTTTCCATTTAGACTAATTCAGAAGCCTATGTTTACACTAAAAATCAAGGCAGTTTGGATTCTTTAAAGTTCCCATTCCCAATTCGTTAGGAATGGGAACGATTTCCGTTAGACCACATCCATGCAGATTTCGAGTCGTTTTTCACTTCATCGGATTCTTTTGATCGGATTATCAAAGCAAAAGGTGGGTACACTGAACAATGAAAAACATAAGATATTTAGAATATCTAAAGCGTAAAATTTTTCTGATTTTACTTCATGCACGCATATGAAGATAACAATTGATCTATTAACCCATATCGTAAAATGAGAATTGAGCTTTTTGTATCCTATTTTCGGAAACAGTTCGAAAAACATCCGCATATTATTATTGCAGAATATATCTTATTACAGAGTTTTAAAACAAAGCAGGATCGAGGTTTATTTTTACGACTAAAAGCTCGTGCATGAGATTATACAGGGTTGGGTTAGTATAAAATAAAATAACCTTTATTGGCATCTCAATAAAACTATAAAACATCTTACATTCAATTACAAATAACAAAATAAATTCCAACTCTTTACAACTTATAAGATCTCCCATTGTATATCTACCAATATAAATTAAGCCACATAAATCCCCTAACAGCCCCGAATTAGCAACAAAAAAAAACCTAAACCCAGACAAAAAAAAACAAAAAAACAAAAAACAAAAACCAATTCCCCGGAAGAAGTGACCTGACATGCAGAATATCCTTTTTTACTCTTTAATTTATTTCCCCTTACGTTTATTTCCTCCACTATTTTCTTCATTATTTTACCCCCTTTCCCATTCTATCCCATACACGCCTTCCAATTCCTCGCTTCCTCCATTTCCTCATTCGATCATCCAATCATTTCACATTCATTCATCAAATGCTCCAAGTTTCCTCCACAGATCTTACAGAATATATCACTCTCTCTCTCTCCTCATCCAATATCTATTCCCTTTTTCCACACCTCCACACCTAAACCTTGCAATCATCATTTTCTATTTTATACTCATATCCGACTCCAAATACTCTGGCGCCGCTCCTACCACTTCTTGGTGCCGTTAGAATTCACTGATCTTACTATAATAAACTACTTACATTCTTATATGATAAAAGCAGAAATGTAATAACAACTTTAAATAATTAGGTCTATTGTTCTCTAATATTTATAACTTCATGTATATGCTTGTATTCGCGATTTAAATTTACTGACAATGCGTTGTGAAGCTAATTATAATGCAAAAATTGTGAGGATGTGTCATACCATTTTCTATTAGCAAAATAGTGTAAATGGCGAACTAAAGGTAATTTGATTTATCTTAATAATTTATCTTCTAATTGGACCTTGGATTTTGTCAACTTGTCCATGGCGTCGGTAGAATGGAATGTTGAAAGTTTAACAAAAATATTGCTGATTGATCCAGTCAGTTGACATTATGAAGATAGGAAAATGTTGTGAAATATATGATTGCAGATGAAATGAAACTTTGTGTGTGAAGTAGGATTTATTCGCTAGTAAACGTCGGTAGTGTTCTTCACAGGTTACTTTATAGAGCCATCCTTTGCCGATTGTAGGGGGCAATGGCACTGTTGTTCATAGCAAATGGCAATGTAAATGGCAATGTTGTTCATAGCATATTTTTATATCAGTATGTTTATAGGAACTTTATCGTATAGGAATCGTTTCTGAACATATGTTCATAGGAACTTTTTGGCTCAGAGTAGTGATGTCTCAGAATAGAGAATAGACAATAGAGAGGGCGAATAGATATATGGGTAAAAGAGCATTGAAGATAACTACGGAACAGACGAAAATGATGGTATGCAAAAGAGGTGAGAGGAATAGTAAGAAGGATGGGTTTGAGATAAATGGAAGGGTAATTCAGTGTGTGAAAAAGTATAAGAATTTAGGATGTATGCTGAGTCCGACGGGAAGTGAATATGAGCATGTGACGATGATAGTGAAGAAAGCAGGAATAGCGGCGGAGAAATTAGGAAACGTGTGGAAGACTAAATTTGGAAACTCGGTAAAATGAGTTTGATAATTCTTGAAATATGTGTGGAGAGTATAATATTATTTGGAGCGGAAGTATGGACAATAAGGAAGAGAGAGAAGAGGAGAAAAGAGTGGATAAGTCAACACCTAGTGAGATTGTGTAGCAGGAAGTTAATGTGAACAAGCGCTGAGTAAAGACGGGTAAAGAAGAGGTAAAGTATGAAAGAAATGTCATGACAGGGGAGATGGAAAGAATTGTGAGGAAGGTATATATATGTGCTATTGAGGATGTGTAAAAGGGAGTGATAGGGAATAAATGGGGAAAGGATCGAAAGAAAGTGTATGAGACATGTGGGTACTCGATGAGAGAACGGTATGATAGGATGATGGATGTTTACTTCTAAGGAGTGTATAGTGGAAGTAGAGAGAACGATGAAGGATGCGGAAATGCAAGAGAGGAGAGAAAGTATAAAATGTTTAAATGGACGGAAGAGCAAAAGGTGGCAGCAAGAACCTGGAGGAAGTGTATGCAGTGGGGAGAAAAAGAAATCAAGATAATGGAGAGGATAGTGGAGGAGATAAATAGAAAGGAAAAGTAAAAATGTGGGAATAACAAAAAAGAAGTATATCGGAGTGACAAGGGAAGCAGGGGCAATAGTGAAAAACAAAAAAATATTTATTTTTAGTTCTTTTTTAATGGAATTGGTTTTTGTAATTTGTTGAGTTTATCAGTTTTTGTAAGGAAATTTAATGATACCAATAAAGGTTGTTAATATTATTAGTGTCGTTTCTTAAGAACGTTTTTTATCGCGGTTTATGTTTGGAACGCGATTTACTGCGACGTCATTTGAATAGAACTTGTTCCCATTTGGAACCCTATAATAAATTGAGCTCGTGAATTATTTTTTTAAACATTGTTTTTTCCGCCATCTTCTTTTCGATAGATCATTGAAAACTAACTTAATAATAAATAAAAGAAGGTTTCTACATCGAATGCATTAGCATAGTTTTGGAAGCAGCAAGAGAAAATTTAATTAGAAACGCATGCAATCTATGCAGCTGCACAGCAGGCACACATTTCCACAGAGCACACATAGTCGAGAGGAATGGGCAGCTAAAAATAATTCATTGTTCATTATGGTTTCAGTAGAAAATATGCATGAATAACAAACAACTTCTACACGATAAGCGGATGGGACTTATCGGACCGTCTACTGGTATATCGCATGAATTTTTCATATCGCACCAACCTGCATGCCGCGCTGGATGCAAAGCGATGAAGATTCAGATTCTATTAATACCGTAATGTTTTCTAACAAAACGAGATATATAACTGATCAAACGATTGCGAGGATAGTAATTATTGTTTTGCGTTGATGGGTTGAGTCTTTGTGATTAATATGGAGGCAACTTAGACAAAGGTTTTATAGATTTTATAGCAGTAAATCCTTTTTACTTTTTGAACATTGAGAAAACAAACATTGAATCATATCACACATTAAAAAACTTAAGTTAACTTAATCTAGTCTAGGTTGAATTCTTCGCAGCTTAGCTTTATCATCACACCTCAGGTTTTATCTCAGGTATCATCTGATCTCAAGTCACCAGAAGGCGTGATGATAAAACTAAGAACTCAATCTAGACTAAGATTAGTAAGTTAAGTTTTTTAATGTATGATATGATTCAGTGTCCATTCCAAATAATTGGGTTTTAAATGTAATATGCTTTTTGCATGTTTAAATGTAATATGGTTTTAAATAGAATATGATCAAGTATCCAAGATGTAAACAATTGTAATCCTTAAAACATGTACTGAGAAAGTTGTATATTAAAAATAAGGATATTAGTATGCTTTAAAAGTGAGTTTTCCTAAATCCGGTGGTCATTACATAGTAAATTGTTTTGCTTATCACTTGAAATCATAGATTTATTGAGTTTTAGAAGGAAGTGCGAACGGTACTTTTTTTTTCTTGTTTTACGTAGGAAGTGGAGAATCTTCAAAAGACGAAGGATGCCCGTTGCATCCAACAAATGTGGGATTTTTACCCACTAAACTCCACTCCCTGTTGGGATTTTATCCATTTATTATTGAGGCTTTAAGATTTGTCATCCTCTTCAGCCTGGACCTGCAACGGTACTTTATCGAGGTACCGTATTTAGAATAAAACGGTTCGTCGCGTTCCGAGTATGGAACCAGCATTGCCATTATTACCTCAGAATAACATCTCTTATCAGTGATTGATGTATGACGGTTATTATTCGAAGCAGGCTGTACTATCAAAGTACATCTGTCATTACATTTTAAAATTATGCATCACTTTAAGTTTTAAAGTTATACTCGTATAAAAAAATACGAAACATAATTTAAGAATACTCTATTTAAAATAGAATATAGAGAAATACTAAATTTCTAAACAAATATAGCTGGTCACCTTGCCTTCTCACTTTTTATATAAAACAATTGTTATTTGTCATTGCGTTTGTAAGAACTGTAGCATGAGAGAAATGAAACAGTCTGTTTGCTAACAAGGTACGAAATCCTTTTGATTGAATAGTAGATATTTTATATCTGATCTAGCAATATAAAATAAATCAGTGGTGTGCGATATTGGAAAACGATATTGTACATCAGTGAACTGGTATGCGATATTGGATTTACTTGAGGGATTGGATAGAGATACTAGAGTAATTGCTGCAAAACGAAAAGGTTAAAAATATATACGGTATCTGTTATAATAAAAATAAATAAGTAAAACCGAACATGTATTGAAATAGAAATAACTCAATTTGGAAAGCAGTTGTGGAAGTTTCGGAGTTGAAACATGTTATTTCTGAAAAATGTATATTCACGTTCAGTTGTTTCTGATGGAACAAGTTTATATCGCATTTTCGCTATGAAATGTATTAACAAAATTCGATCTCCCACCTCAGTAAGAATATGTTTGCAGAAGTGTTATTTATACGTTCGCGGAAAATTTCATAGACTGAAAGCGTGCCTAGTAACGCATATGCATATCTGAAAACTACACAATATGTAAAATCGATAGATGCTTTTCTTACATCACTTTACATATCTAGATTGTTTTTTTATATAAAAAAAAAACATTGGGCGCCTATAGCCGTCATGCCTCAGAAGACCAGTAATTTCCACAAACTGGGACAAACGTCGCAGCCGTCTAACAGTATCCTCAACAAAAGAAATATTCATGTGTATAGTTAGTTAATATGATTATTTTAAAATAATAAGATTGTTAAATGCCTACATACTTTTTTGAAAAATATATGAAAAATTATTACAAAACTAAGTAACAAAAGAATTAAATACGTAAGATATTCTATACATAAGATACTCTATTGTCTATTGGTATTATATACTTCAAAGCACGAGCATAGGGCAGCCTCCTTGCACCTCCAGGATATTTTTGGAACTGCAATGTTTACGGCGTAGATTATATGTTTTTCTAATGTAGGCATCAGGAATAGGAATCTTTTCTTGAAAATGACTTGTTCGAGGACTTCTAGGGGCTCCTACTTCTTAGATTTACCTTCATTTAGTGACCCGGATTGGCAAATGTTCTTCCATCGTGAATATCTGTAGAAATGCGTAAAACACTCTTTATCAGCAATTCTCTAAATTTTAGTACATGCCAATTTTCTGGGACATGACTAATAAACGATCAGTTGATCTACGTTGATCTACTTTCATCTGCTTTGTCTTTACATATGATCTAAACCCAATATCAAAGAAACTAAACCCTATTCTCCATTCAGGGAGAAGGAATGCCTTTTCCCTTACCTCATCTAATCCTCCACATACTCGACCCCCCTCTTTCATTCATACCTTAGCTCTCATAATTTTCCTACTTGACCCACTCCTTTCCATTCTCTCATCTCGTTTCTTCCACTCATCTACTCTACACTTATTCATCCTTTTTCCTTTATCTTACCACTATGCTTTCCGTCTCCTTTCATTTCCCTCTTCATATTCTATTTACCTTCTTTTATTTATATCATATCTAACTCTTTTTATTAATTCCGGTCCTTTTCCTTCCTGTCCTAAACATATCCTCCAGTTTTCCTCCCACACCCCCTTTCCCTGACTCCCTTTCCTTCTCATTCCACACTATTCCTTCACATTCTTTTATCCAATGAATCTATTTTCTTCTTTCTTTCCGCATATCCTATATGTTCTATATAGCTCTTTCAACCAGTACTTATTTCCACTTTCCTTATTCCCACATCCGAACCTGACAATAATACATTTTTACATATTTACATACTTTTTGAAAAATATAACAAAACCTATTACAAAACAAAGTAACAAAAGAATTAAATACTCCAGTGTTTACACTGCAATGTTTACAGCGTAGATGGTATGTTTTTCTAATGTAGGCATCAGGAATAGGAATATTTTCTTGAAAATGACTTGTTCGTGGATCTTCTTCGCAATCGCGGATTTGTTCGCAATAGTTCTTTTGTTCTCACATCTCATACTTGATAATAAATATTTAGCTTTAGTCTCTTCTTCCCTGACCCACATATACCTACTATTATACCTACTTTTAACTATTCTACTATCTCTCTCTTGCCACTCCACATCTCTTTGCATAACCTCATTTTTCGCTTCGCTCCCACCTATCATCTTCTGCCACTAGCTTTAATTCGACCATCCAATCCTCCAATTCACATTTATTCTATTCCTAATCGATTCGTTTGTCCGACCTCCTGTATGACTATATCATTCTTAGTACTTCTATTCAAGCTCAACATCCTTCTCAAACATTCCACCTGCTATCTCTCTATTTCTTCTCTTTCTTCCACTAATCATATTTCCGCTCCATACATCATAATAATATTCACACATTCTTCCATAATATTCATCCTCATTCTCACTGAATCACCAAACTTTCTTTCTCACACCATCCTCATTCTCTCCATAGTGCCCCTAGCCTTCGCTGTTATGATTTCAATATATTCATTGTGTGATCCATTTGCGCTAATATAAATCTTAAATATTTGTATAGCTTTACGCTTTCAATTTTATTCCCTCTATTTCAAATATTTCCCTTTTAGAGTCTCTCTACCGTTTCTTACACAACATTATTTTAGTGTTCATCACATTCATTTCTAATCCCCTTCTATCCAAATATCCTTTCTCCGTCCCAATCCTTTCCTTCATCTCTTCTCCACTATCTGCCATACTATATCTTCCGCATTCGTAAAAGATCATACCTTTATCCTTCCAATCTTCATTCCACCCGCTTGTCCCTTCTCCAAAACCTCCTCCAAGTCTGACAAATATACAGTGAACAGACAAAGTGGACAACCCTGCCTTACTCCTCTTTTTGTCTCAAAGCAATCCTATACATTATCATTCACTTTTGCTCTTAAGATACTTTCGTTCCCTCATTTAATCCTTTTAACATTATTATCAATGCTCTACAAATTTTTTCCTCACAATCCTATCGAACGCCGCTTTCAGGACAACAAACAGGAGGTACAACTTTTTTGCTATCTGTCTATCGCCAGACATATTATTATTATTGTAGTTATAAACATCGAGTGGTTTTTGTTTTATATTTCCAAACTTGTTTGTAGCTTGAATTGTTTGTGGATGGTGTTTGGTTCTGTTTTTTGTTACACAGACCATACTTTCCTCTTTTTAACTTGGTACCAGTTACATTCTTTGGGTTTTCTTTTCTGTTGATCAGTTGTATATGTTTCCTTTTCTAATAACTTGTTCCAGAATGATGCTCTACTTAATGGCCATTATTCAAGTAGGCTTCCATGAAATTCCATGAAAAAACAAGAAAGTCGATTTTGAAATTTGTTTCATCTAAAGTATCAGTTTTGCGCTATATATATCGACGTTCAAAGTATAGCCATCTAGTGTACACAACTCATAGAATTTAATTCCAAGCCGGCCCCGAAACAATTCATCTACAGACAAAATTTATTCTAGGATGTGGTGCATTCTAGAAATTTTCCAGAAGTAGCTGAAGTGATTTTTTGTAGACGATCTTCGGTATTTTGTCTGCTATAACAGAAACAACGTAAAATCTGTTCGAATTTTCGACGAGAGATATTCGCGGAAAAAACAGGATTATAGTAAACAGGGTTATTGTAAAAGATTTTTCTAGGAGACAAAAATTCCATTTATCCTTGAAGAAGACATTATTCTATAAATTGTCTCAATCACTCATATTTATGTTATTATATTAGTAGACGACCAAAAGCAGATCCATTATTTCTGTGGTCCATAAAAGATTGAATATTTCTTCTGGTGTTGAGCAATATCGATTTTAATTTCAGAATCATCCTCATCAGAATGGAATACAGGTATGTCATCTTTGTCTTTTACCAATCCATTTACATTTATATTGTTATTCACTGCTTCTGTTTCCATTATGTCGTTTTCCTGAAATTCAAGAAAGCGGCTCATTGTGGAACTCAATATCAAGATATGACACGTATAACTAGAGCTGCGGTAATCCTGTGGCTGCAGGCGCGCTTAACACATTCACTGCCCACAACGCGCCTCACGTCTTGGCTATGTGGCAGAGCACTCGGTAGTGGTTTAGTTATCATATGCATGAATGAGCTATGGAAAGGGAAGGCGGAGGTACCAGATGATTGAAAAAAAGGGGAGATGATTCCAGTGTACAAAGGAGGAAACAGGATGGATGTAAAAATTATAGAGGGCTAAGAATAAAGAATGGAGGGTATAGATTATATGCAAGGATAGTAAATAGGATTTTGGAAAAGAGATGAAAGACAAAATATATTGTCGAGTACGCAGACAGGATTTTTCAAGGGATAAAACATAATGGATAATTTAGTACCTTAAGCTGCATTATAAATCAGGAGACAGGAGAAGGAAGAAAGTTGTACTTGCTGTTCCTGGACCTAACATCTGCGTTCGAGAAGTTAGACAAAGGATGTTTATGGAAGAGGATGAATAAGTTTGGAATAAAAGAAAGTGTGTGGATGAATGTTAAACGGTTGTATAAGGATGCAGGGGTACGGGCAAGAGTTGGAGGTAAAGGTTTAGTGTGCGTGGAGGAGTGAAACAGGGATGTCCGCTTAGTGCAAGCTTAATCAATATATATACTTATCTGATTTAGAATCAACGTTAAAGAAAGGACAAGGTGGAGGAGTGGTGTTAGGAAACGAGATGATATGGTCGCTAAGCTATGCGGACGATATTGTGTGTATGGCGAGTAGTAGAGAGGAAATAAAAGAGATAATAATAAGAGTAAATAGGTATGTGGAAAGGAGAGGTCTTGAAGTGAATGTGGGGAAATCGAAAACAATGGTATGTAAGAAAAGGGGCAGAGAAAGTAAAAGTGATCGGTTAGAAATGAATGGTGCAAAGGTTGAATGTGTAAAATATTTTAAGTAGTTGAGGTATATGATAAGTAGGAATGAGGGAGAAAAAGAACATATGTATATGATTGTGAGATAGGCAGGGGTAGCAGCTGAGCGGTTAATGAATGTGTGGAAGGGGAAATCTGGTGACTCGGTGAAGATCAGGTTGATGTTGTTAAATGTATGTGTGAGAAATATTATGCTTTATGGGGCGGAAATATGAACGGTGAAAGATAGAATAGAAATAGAAAATTGCGAAATATATGAAAAGGTTTTTGGGGTTGGACAAATGGACACCTAATGAATTTGTATTACAAGAGTTAAACAAGTATAAGTGCTGGATAAAAAGAGATAAGAAGTTGGCGAAATATGAAAGTAAAGTAATGACTAGTGAGAATGATAGGATAGTGAAAGCAGTGTATGAATTGTCAAAAAAGAGAAGCGAAAAACGTGATGTGAGGAATGAATCGACGAAAGATAGAGAAAAGTTGTATGAAAGGTGTGGGTGGTCAATGAGTGAATGGAAGATAAGGATAATGGAAAGAGAAAACCGTAAAGGAGTGATGGAAAGAATATTAAGGGATGTTGAGGTACAAGAGATGAATGAAAAAATTAGAGTAAACAGATATAATTGGTGATACAAAGAAGTAATGGTGGTACGTGATATGCCTGGGTACGTAAAATCGGAATTAGGTATGATTGAAAAAATACGTTAGTTTGGTTTTGTTTTGTTTGTTTTTTTTTGGTGTGGTTATATTTGTGAGTATTTTTATTTTATTTTAGATATTCTCTGATTTTAGTTTTACCAACAAAATTTTTTAATTTTTTATTTTTTGTTTGTATAATGTAATATGTATTCCAATAATAGTAATATCTATGTATCTATCTATTATTTATAGTTGTATGTGATGAGGATATTGTCCTCCTAAATGATGCCTCTCATATAAGAATTCAATCTCTTTCTCATCAGAAGTGTTCAGTTATACTGATCAGATGAGCTCAGTATGTATTCATGCTTATTGTTTTGTTCGTTGAAATCTCTGTAAGGAGTCCATCGGTAGTGATAATTTTCCGATTTTGATCTTTATTGATATTCCTAGTATATATGATTTCGTTTTTCATTCATTTAATCAGGTCCAGGCTGAAGAGGATGACAAATCCTAAAGCCTCAATAATAAATTCACCAACCTCCTCATTGATAAAATCCCAACAGGGAGTGGAGTTTAGTAGGTAAAAATCCCACACTTGTTGGATGCATCGGGCATCCTTCGTCTTTTGAAGATTCTCCACTTCCTACGTAAAACAAAAAAAAATTTATTTGCTTTTAAAAGAAAAAAAAAATATTAGGAAGTCTCATTTGAGTTAATTTTATAATTTTTTTGCTGAGCATGGTCCTACATTGATGGTTATTATTCCTTGATAGAAAATCTTCGTTTCGAAAAAGTTAAATTACCAGCCGACCATGAAACAGATTATGTTATTTTACAAGTAATTTCCTTAATTTTTTCCAATGTTAAATCTAATTTGGTGTAAAAGATTGAAAATGCTTTTTGTTATGCTTTGAATGCGAGAGTTTAATTTCAGTTTACTATCTCTGGCCAGTTTTAATATTTTATTTTCTTAACTATTTTTAATATATATGTTTTAAAGATTCCTTTCTAATTAAAAGAAGTCGCTTTCAGCTGTTATTTTTCCGTAGAAATGGAATTAAACGATATAAATGCCTAATGCCTAATGTAGTATAGAGTAAAACTATTAGCTGTCATTATATGAAGTGGTGGATTCATGGAATAACTTTTAATTGTAAATTATTATATTAAAATATAAATTTGAAAATTACATATTAAGTTGACGAACAAATCGTAAGCCACTGTACTTTATTAATAATATGTTTGGTAGCTAATATTATGTTTGAAGTAATTAGCATGTTAACAATACAACATAGATTGTTTTCATTGTCACTAAAATTCTCCCACGATTTTACCTACATGCAAATATAATTACACACAATCAGTACACGAATCAACTAATAGAAACAGTTTTTGTTTGTTTACGAATTGTATTCATTTTGCTCGTAATTCAAATCAGAGTTTAGAAATTTACGATTTATTGATTCTTCACTGTTGATCTAGAACCATCTGCTATATGAATTGATTGTTATTGAAAGAGGTGCGGTTTGTATGAGAGACTCCTGAAAGTGAAATTTATTTGTTATGAATAATAACTTAAACTACAATAATCAATAAATTACATATGCACAATAGAGAAACTATTAAATTTTGTATAAATATATAATAAAATATTATTTACATCTTAGAAACTATAAAACTACATTTTATTTTAGTTTTCTTCTAATAGACATTTTCTTTTATCACTGCTTGGTTTATAATAGTTTATATCTATATTTTACTATCTATAAAATATACTTTAGTACAGCACTTCCCAAACAGTGGGGTACGTCTTCATTGGGAAGGTAGGGAGGAATCGAAAGGAAAATCAACTTAGCGACGTAAATCCGACTTACTAATTCATTTCATTACTTCACTCATTCAGTCCGTCACTAATTGATCCATTCGATAGTTGTTCCCGACATAGTCAGATAGGTCCCACCTTGAATCTCCACACTTGTTATTCGCCTTTGCGCCCGATATTCCTATGATCGTAGGTTAATTTAGCTTATAGAAGGGGCATGCAAATATATAATCATCACGCGGGAAGACTCAACGAAAAGAAAGTTGAGAGACTGTACTTTAGAAGGTATAGGTATATTTTTGCACCCATGGTCTGGGATCCCATAAAATGCTTAGTCTGTAATATATGTAATTTTATTTTAATAATATTAAACAGATTTTTCTTTCAAGTTTGGTGAACTTAGCTTGAATTTTCAATAACCACCTCTTCATTATAAATTAAACATTCTGTATAAACTAAAGCTCACAACAGTTATTTGTTGTTGCTACAATTAAAAACAAATAGAAATGCAGGTACAAAATTACAAGCCATTAATTTTTTACAAAATATGGCGGAATTAGAGTTTCTATTTATTAGTACATTTATAGTATATTTTAAAGTATACATGTTGTAGTGTACCTTGCACAGAGTAGGTGTCACACACACGTTAGGTTAAACCACTAGTTTTTGCCATCAATTAGAATAATAATGGCGTAGACTAGTTACAATAATAATGGTGTAACATGTTCGGATGGTCGGTTTATTACTTGCTACGGATTATAGCAAAAACAAAGAAAATCAAAAAGTGGTGCAAAAATGGTTATTGAAAGAAGTTCCGCCTTAATCCTATCAACCATAAAACTTTCCGTAATTATTCTAATTGAAGATAGTGTATCAAAATTTGCGTTCATTGGTCTCTCCTTTAATTTTCAAGAAAGATACAATTGAAAAGTTATCTCTTCGCAAGAAAAACTTTTAGTATCTTGAGATTCCTTACAGCAAAGTTTTGCCTTATACAAAGTTTTCCGAAAACGTTATCTGCAAGTATGTATAATAAAATATTGTCATTTAAATTACTTCTTATCTATCAGAATAATCACCTTAGTATGCACAGTCAGCAGTCATTGTAATGAGATGTGAAAGATGCAGCAGTTTCTGAACAGGAAGTGGTTTGTTTCAAAACCTCATCATTCCCACTCCCTTTCACATCAACCATGTCGGACGTCAATATCCTCGGTGTTTCCTGTTATTAACCTTTTCTAGAACTAAAGCGTTAGCAGCGTCAGGCTTCGACGCTGTTAACGATTTGTCACTAATTTTTCAGCTCCTTTCTTTGAGGGATCTGATTATCTTTGCTCTTTGTGCGTCAAAGACAAGGTTCTGATTTACATATCTCAATTAGCTCTTCAACAACATGACTACGTATCCGATTTGATGACATATGGATGTGTGTATTATTTACAAAAAAAAAACTGGCAGAACACAAAACAACATTGCAACACGTACAGAAAACATAGTATTCGTTAGTCTAAACTTATTCTACAACTGAAACATGTGTAGGAAAGCCCCACACATGCTTCGGTTTTCACTCTGGCGCAAGTGAACTGAATCTTTCTCTGTCACGCGTACAGGTCGAAATATTTGTACAGAATAGTAGTAGACACACATGTTTCGGTATATCTGTGCAAGTAATCTGTGCCGCAACGTGTACGACCGGCAGTGAGCTTCGAAATAAAAATAAGTGGAACAATTAAGTGCTGTACCAGAAGTATTCGGAACAGTTCGCCTTTGCGAGTGGAAAACGAGTAAAGTGACGTGACGCAAATACCGGGAACAAAATTATTGGCATTAAATCTTCAACCCGTGTGAAGTTAGCCATAAATCCAGCCATTATTTTTTTCCAATATTTTCTCAATGGACATATTTTTCGAATAGAAACAACTGAACACATTTTCCCCCAAAGCACATTTCAAATTTGCTTTAATATTGTAACGTGGAGATTTGTCTACGTTCCTGTTTATGTTGATGTAAAATGATTGGCCATTAGTACTCACAAATAAGGTGAATACGTTAAAATAATTAGACGCCATAAAAGGTTTAGCATTGTAAATTAGATTTTAGATAAGGGGACAGACATCAGGTAACTTACTATAGACTTATTTTATGATAAAAGTACGAAGATAAATATTAGTTATTGATTATACCCTATGTTAATTAATTAACATATTATACACCCCTAATTAACATACCCTATGTTAATTAATTACATCTTAAACAAATCAGTTGTACATAGAACCTATGCATGGAACAAAGTCCATTGACCGATATCACACAGGTGTTATAGAAAATATTCTATAATGCGCTAATGAGATACAGATGAATCATACCAAAAAGTATGCATATCGGTATGTGGAAGGGGACCTGAAATGTATAAAAACGGTTCACCCACAGCAGTAAGGGATAGTAAATTCGGCCGTCCGCCGAACCTCGTAATGCCCAACGATGTAGCGAAGTAATAATCTGGAATAAAATAATATTAGAATAATAATTAAATAAAATGTAAACTCATGTCCAATTAAAGTGTGATCATAAATTTGTTAAGTATTTTATTATGCATTCGCCTAATATAGCGCGGTACTTAGCATTAATATTTTTAGGAATAATTCAGATAAATTAACTGGAGTATGATATGTGAATAAAGTAAAGTCGAGTGTAATTAGTAACAAGTTTGATGATCAAGGTAAAAGAAATACAAATAAATAATTAAGATAATGATTCGTTATTTTAAAATAATAAATAAATAGTTTGTGTACAGCGGCAAAATCTGTAAGTACCTAGTTTAACATTTCTTTCATATAACTGAACAGATCATAAAGTCATTTTTATAAGTGTTGATATAATTTATTAATTGTAAAGCGTTGATAATTTTATTTTACGTATGGGAATGTATGTACACATTTTTAACGATAAATATAATTTGATTAAATTTAATAACTGTTTCATTTCTGCTGCCTGACTTATTAAGACTTATTGACTTATTATGACTATCGTGACCAGTAATTACTCATCCACAAAAGGCACAATTAAACCTAAACGTCACGTCCAACGCGATGGTCCGGGCTAGTGTTATATACTAAATTAAGGGGGCTAACTGGGGCATTTAGATTAGATCATTCGGCATCAAGTACTCAATTAATAACTTTGCTAGAAGTAGCTAAACTAAAGTTCTATCTTATAAAATAACAAGGGAGTTCAGGTAGTTATAATTGTGAGCATGAGATTACTACGTTAACCCATATATAAAGTCCCCTCTCACCCATGTCACGTCGGAGAGAATAACCCTTCACGTCAGAAACACGTTTTTTCGACAAATCAACTAATTAAATTATTAAGGGCATGCAATTATCAACGACATATCAAATTTTCAAAGTGTAACTGTTTTCAGAAAAATTATTAAGCTTTGCTTTTTACGATATAGATGTACAATACAGTACGTCTTATGAGAAATACGTTCTGGTTGGAGCCATCAAATTTTCAAAATGTAATTATTTTGAAAACAATTCTTAAACTATGTGTTTCTACGATATAGGCGTGAAAATGCATGTTATAAAAAATACGATATGGTGGGGTCAAAAACACCTTTTTTTGGCAAACCAACTAAATATTCATTAAAAACTATAATCATCAAAAGCATATCAAATTTTAAAATACCTATTATTATTTTCAGAACTTTTCAGGAGAAAAGGAGATACGATATAGGAGAAAAGTGCGTTTCATAAGAAATACCTTATGGCTGGGGGGTCAGAACCAATATTTTTTGGCAAATTAATTATTTTCTGAACTTTTCTGACAATTTCTGAAAATAATTACATTTTGAAAATTTGATATCAGTTGACAATTGTATTTTCTTACTCAACATTTAGTTTATTTGCCAAACAAGTTGCTTCTGACCCCAACCATAGACTATTTCTTATATAATGCATTTTTACACCTACATCGTATAAACGCAAAGTTTAAGAATTTTTCTGAAAAGTTCTGAAAATAGTTATATTTTGCAAATTTTACATGCTATTGATAATTGTATGTTCTTAATTACTACTTAGTTACTACTAATTAGAGTCAGTGTTCCGGGCTTCCAAAGTGGTTTTCTTTATTTTCATTAACAAAACAAGTACTATCGAGATTTCCAGATCTACAGAAAATCTCCTTTTTCAAGATATAAGTTCTAAACCTGAGTTAACATATAAAAATAAAATCTGTTTCAGTACAATAAATTTAATGTTTCTAAATTCATTTTAGTTGTTTCTATTTGAAAATCATATTCAGTTTAAAAATATTTAAAAAAATTAAGCTAACGTCAGATGGGTAAATATTCACGCGCCAAAGTCATTATGAAAGGGCGTTATTAACTAATAATGAACGAAATTTTATTTAGTTTTATCCTTTTACATCGATATATAATATTATTTCATTACCACGAAATAAGATTTTATTTTATTGTTATGAAACAAAATTTGTAAATTTAATATAATTGCAACCGGAAACAAAGTATGATTATATCATTAGCACTAACAATAAATAAAATACTAAAATATTTCAAACAAATATTTTATTCCTTAACATTAATAAAATTTATTAACTTCCCGAACAATATTACATCTTTGACATGAATTATTATATAATAATATTCTATAAACTCTTATTGCTTATGCGTGTGAATAAAATTCTTAATTATGAAGCATAAATGATACTAATTTGAATAGATACAAAACAGTGGGTGTGCAGACAAACTTATTCAAATTATGCAATTACGTAAACTGCCTATGTCAATGTTAGAATGTTACAAAGATCCTTTTTTAGAATATACAAATGCCTCGTACTAACTTCACTTGCTAATTATTGTCAATGATGAGCTGTCATATTATTCATAATTTCTTCACATCCTAAGAAATTTTTATATCTTTATAAACCATGTGTGTAGTTTTAAAAGTGTGCATGTTTTTAACTACAATGTAATATAAATCTTCACAACAATTTAGCTATATAAACATAAATCAAGATAATCCGTTTATTGTTAATCAGTTTTATAAATGTGTATAAATTATAAAACATCCAACAAAGAGAATGTTATTAGTAAATTAAAATCGGTTTTTTTATCATGCAAACTTGATTTAGATGTATACCAGAATATTGTACTCTATTTCCTATAACTCTTTCAAGTACAAGATTATTGCAAGAAAAAAAGGCCTAGAGATACAAGAAGTTTTTTTATTAGATACCAAAGTGTTTATTGTTTAACATGAAAAGTAGTATGTAACAAAAGATTTTTTTCTAAATATAAATTATAAAATATATCAAATAAATGGTATAAAAAATAATAGATAGATAGACAGATAGATAAAACCTTTATTGGCATAAAAAATAAAACAATGACTCTTACAAAAACAATAGACAATCACAATACAAAAATTAAACAAATCTTAACATTAAAGCTCATTAGCAGAAGGGAAGGCTTTTATTTATCTCTTCACCACTTCTCATTCCCTATCACTTTCCTCCATTTAATTTCTTTTTTTATCCCATCCACAATTCTCTTCATTAGCTCCAAACCTTTTCCCTCCATCCCTAAGCTTATCCTCCAGTTATCACCCAATTGC
>WYDF02256454.1:0-19851 GCA_009867245.2 Adranes taylori
CTAAAATCTGATGTCCAACTACCGATGATTTTCATTTTGATATTATATGAAACTGGACAAGAGCATTTTATTTAATTTAATATTTATTAGTGAAAATATAAAAATATTTTTGCCCTTTGCAACATACATATTTTTTTCTATTAATATTCAATTGGGTTTCTTTTTCTAAATAAAGAAAGAATGTTTGTTCAGCCGATGGCAATAATGATCGCATGAACCTTTCCATGTATTCTTAAATTGAAGTTCATTTGGATTATAGATTTCATGGTGGTAAATCTTGCGACCATTTTTACTCACTCATTTCCCTCAAAACATCATTTTCAAGACAAATTTTTCTCAAAACTTAATTATGCGTATGGACGGCTCCATTAATTTATCAATCATTTGATATCAACCTTGAAGCGCTCACTTAATTAGAAGGTGGAGATTTTGGTCCTCCCCATACTTTGGCATACATTTCAATGGCCCAAATTTACAATTTTTTAAATCTATATAGATTTGTCAAAATTTCAAGTTAGTAAACACATTCTTCATTAATATTTAAAACCTGATTTAACAATTAAAATTTCTAAAAGCAATTCTTTAAGAATTTTAACATGTAATTCTTGTTTATTTATTGTGTATATAGTTTTTATGAAATTTGTTATGGAAAGAAAAACAATCAAAGAAAAACAAGAAGAAAAAGAAAAACAAAATTTAATAATTAACAATTCAATGTAACCCCACCCTATGATAGATTTATTCCTTCTAAATATAGTTTACTGGCAATAAAATGAATTGTAAGCAAAATCATCTAAATGAAATATTTTATAGTAATGAACCTTAATAAATTTTAACATATAGGAAAAAGAGCAAACGATAAGTAGCTGTCTTCATCCAAAAGAATTAATTACATAAAAACAACATTTATATAAGCATTTCAATTAATTACAAAAGAACAAATTAATACAAATTCTGAATGCAAAACAAGCATTTTATAATTAAAAACCCTATTTACACCCCTATATTGTCAAATGTTTGAATATTTTCATTTTGAATTTTATACGTGGTCTCATTTTGAAGAATGATTCAAGCAATTTATTTCATAAAAAAACTAAGTTTAATATCGTAAAATAATTTAATATAAGACGAATGTACGTAAGAAAAATAATACAATAAATAAACTAAGTGTCTCTTAAACCATTCTAAAGGAAAGAAACTAAGGTGATAAAATTTATCTAAAGTTTTGATTTTTTATAATTAAAATGAAAAAATCTCGACATTATATCCACATTATCGTTTGTTTATTTAACAGCTTATTCGTGTCTGTATTCTTTAAAATATTAAGCTGTTCTAAAAATTGAGTCAAATTTTTCTTGTAACTGATATCCAATATTTTCGCATCATTAGTCACATAAAAATCGTAATCAAAAAATAAGATATGTTCAGCAAACACAGATTTTATAGGACAATTTAATCTTATCGCACTGAGATGTTCTTTGCATCTGACATGGAACTTTCTGTTGGTCATACCTATATAATACATGTCACCAGAATTACAATTCAATGAGTAGATACCTGTTTGACAATTCAAAGGTAATAAATCTTTGTTATTCATAATTGTAGCAAACATAACATGTTTTTGTTTTTAAAACTAATGTTTATATCGAATTTTTTGAACAAATATCTGAATACTAAATTTATTCAAATATGTAATAGAATAAAACTTTGTATCTTTATTTATTTCGGAACTTGTTATGTTTTTTTCTTTGTTTATCCAAAAAAAAAAATTATTACCAATGCCTTTATAACCATTCGACAGAGCCAAACCTCTTCTAATGTTGACTCCCTCTACAAAATCATTCAGATACAGTGGAACATTTATAGCTCTATGAATTAACGAATGAAATACAGCAAATTTATGAACATTCGGGTGATTTTAATTATATGGTATTAGATTAACTGTGAAGGCATTTTTTCTAAAAAAATTCAATCTTATCTTATCAACTTCATGATGTAATGAAACATCCAAAATCGGAATCACATTGTTAGAAGGAATGCATGGGTAAATTGTATATTCTGATAAAAATTGTATATTCATAAAATGTCGTCAACATATTTTTTATAGAAACAAATTTTCGAAATTAGTATATGGTTTGAATCAAAGATTCTTTCTTCCAAATCCTTGATAAAAATTTCTGCTAATAACGAGAAGAGGCAAGATCCCATCGCCAAATCTTCCATCTGTCTACATAATTTGTTATTGAGTAAGAAAAAATTTTGACTCAAACATAATTTCATCAGATTTCCCAAAAACTCAACTTCCTCATCAGCCAAATTTGACGAAACTAGTATTATACTAGTAACTAGTATTTTACTAGCTAACGGTAAGGCTTCATTAATAGATACCGATGGAAAAAGATTACTTACGTCCAAAGAAAAAATAAAATGATGTGCATTTATATGGAATGATTGTAATTCTGTGGTTAACTCTAAAGAGATCTTGACCGATCTGTGATTAGAAAACTTTAAGTTATCTCTTAAGGGTTTTATTTAGCCATTTAGATAATTAACATAACTCACTATAAGTCTCATTGGTATTTTAAGATTATTTATATCTAAATTCTCTGTAGATGGTAACTTATGTACATTAGGTAAATAATGTTTTTAAACAAAGTTTTTAATTCAGAGCGTAAGCTTTTACTAGGATCTACAGATTTGTTCTCAAAATTTCCATTTTGTAAGAATTCTTCTACCAAAATGCTTTATCTAGCAATCTAGCAAGCTTTATCTAGCATTTCTAAGATAGCTTTATCTAGCAATCTTCAAAAAAAAAATCCAAAATCTAAATGCCAGTAAACTCTATTTAGAAGGAATAATTCTATCATTGGGCGAGTTTACATTCAATTGTTAATTATTCAATTTTGAATATGTTTTTTTTTTTAAAATAACATATTTCATAAAAACTTTTTATACACAATAAATAAACATGAATTGCTTGTTAAAAAATGTTTATTACTATGTGAATATATTAATAATTCAATCTTCAACTTATTAAGTATTACTTTTAGAGATTTTAATTGTTAAATCACATTAAAAATTTCGTTTTAAGTATTATATTAGATATAATGACTTTTAAAATAATTCTTGTAGTCTAAATATGTGGCACTTGTGGACCCCGAAACGCATCACGTTAATTTAAGAATAATAAACGTTGATTTCATTTTGGAGTAGGAGTAGTGTGATTTTATTTATTGGATTTACCTATATAGTAGCTGATCGTTCAAATTATTCATAAAACTTATCTAATGGTTTACAAAAAGACTATGAAAGTCATTGTATTCCTTATTAGGTCTTTTATTAGATATATACAAAAATCAAATACCTTACAGGTATTTCATTAACATAAATACATTAATCAAGTGCAAAACGTTGACATTCATTTTACATAATACATTTCAAAAAGATGTGTAAATTTTGCTTTTGTTTTAATATACAACTGCAAATGCAATTTTAATCATTCTCTATATGAGGCAATATATTATTAATTCTAAATAGATAGATAAAACCAGTTTTGTAGATATTTCTTTACATTAGAAACTGTGTATTTCTATTATGCGATATTAACGGACTGTAATTTGCATGTACAATTGTTTATCATATAATAATATTTTCCATTAAAACTGCAGTAAAACATTTTTTATCATTGTAGTATAGACTCCTTAAATGTTGGATACAGATATAATAAATATATCCCACACTAAAACAAATTTAAAGAAAGTACAACAGTTCAAATTTATAAGCCGTCGTAAATCATACTAAATATTATTGATACGCAAAATATTATTGGCATCTCTATGCAATTACTTTTCATATGTCCATTTATTATATATACTTTCATAAAGTGGAAGTATGTCCAATACTTTTTTATGGAGGCAAGTAATAATTAGTTACAAGTGTTATACAAGAGACAAGTGCATTAATAAGTTCAGATCGATATATCATCGTTTTTCCTTGGAGTACTACAAGAAACAAATATGTGTTATTGTCAGTTTTAATGATATTAGTAAGCAAACCGTAAAGATAAAATAGTGAAATATGCATATAACATTTAATTATTATTCGGAACTGATTTTAAATGTCAATATAATATAATAATCATAAACATATTAAATATAATGCAGTTCAATACAATATAGAACATTTATAAATAGTTTATGGTACAATTATTTAACATAGGAAATTTTGTACAAAAGCAAAAAAAATAACTTAAAATTTAAATCACATTCAATAAAATATAAATCTAATAATTATAAATTCTTAATTGATAATTTAATTCGAGTTCGTTAGGTTAATAAATGAAATTATTTGAGTAATAACGGTATATTCAAAAATAGAATATGTGGATATAACAATAAAATATGATCAATCACTTAGTAATTTGGCAGGAATATTTATATTTAATGACGGAATTTTAATAATTCAACAGCAATTAGATTAAAATTTTCTTTAAAAGTTTATATGTGTACACCCGATATAATTTTCTGAATCAAAATAATATATCTGCTTGATTATGAAATAGAAAACTGTTTACAAAATATTTTTATTCAAGTGACTTAAAAACATCTTTTAAGTGACATCTAATCAAATTTGATGCAACAAGAGCTTTTCTTGAAATGATTTGATATTGAAATATTATTATATGAGCATCGTTGTGCCGAAAATTGTAGCGAAAATCGAAATCTAAAGTTTGCAAATGCAAATTTAATTTTGCTCTACAGCATTTACGCAATGATAAATTAAAAACTTAATGTGGCCTTAAATTATTATTAACCCGGCATTAGACAATAGTGACATCGCAAAGACCCAATTGATTTGAAAATATATGAAATTAGTGCCAATTTACTGGAGCGCCAAAATAGCTTTCTTAAACATTGCAATCTACTTTTCACGCGGCAGTTTGCTGGTCTATTGTTTGAAAGCATAGTGTTAAAGTGCTTTGGGGTTTATCACACACCTGTTGTCTACTTATATGACTTTTTTACCAGATTTAATTTCTGTAATCGGTCAAATTATAATAAATGAAGTTAATTATTTTTTATTAATTAGCACGGTAATTAAATTTTTGTTTTTGTGCGATTTTGAAAGAGAACAATGACGTCATAGTTTTTTGGGATGAGTTAGAAAACGAAGAAGTTGATATGAAACAGTGAAAGAGCTCCGAGAAAAAGATAATTTGAGTATATGCAGTGACTTTGAACAAGAGGCAAGTGATTTGGACATGGAAGAAGAAAAGGAAGAAAATGAAGAGGACGAGGTACGCGAAAAAACTTTTTTGGGCAAAAATAAAAGTAAATGGAACAATCCGCCGAATAAAAATGTTAGAACTAAAACCGAAAATATTATTACACACTTGCCAAACTATGCTCTATACTCGAAATGCCATAACAGTACTTGACGCTTTTTTATTGTTTATAGATGGAACAAGGATTTCTTATATTGTAAAGGAATTTCTAAAAAAATTAAAATATAGATAAATTCTCTCCACTACGAGAAAACATCCATTTCAGAAATTAAAGATTGTTTCGGTCTTTTATTTTTGTCATATGCTTTTAAAAATAACCATCGTTATATATCTGAGCTATGGAGTGTCGACGGCATCGATGAAAATTTTTCGTTTTACTATGGCCGAAAGACGATTTCAATTTTTTCGTCTTATTCGCCATCAGAATATCTAACTGTAGATGAAAAATTGGAAGCATTCCGCGGCAGATGATGCTTTCGAAAGTAGATATCAAATAAGCCTGCTAAGTACAGCATAAACATGTAAGTATATGCACGTCAGCAGCCTGAAGGTCCATATAGGATCAGTAATAGTCCTAAAGCCATTGTGGATCGCTTAGTTGCGCCGATATCAAGTATAAATCGCAACTCTTGACAATTGGTACACTAGTATTAACCTGCTAAGGAAACTTCGAGAAAGTTATCGGATTACTGCTGTTGACACTATAAGAAAAAACAAACTGGACTTACCGTCAGAGTTCATAAAAAGAATAGGGAATTATATCCCAGCTTATTTGGTTTTCAGGAAGAATACACTATTTTGCTAACATCGTCCTTCCATCACGACAACACTGTTGACAACACAGAAAAAAAAACTCTCGGAGTTTGTCTCTTTTTATAACTTTAGTATTTGTGGCGTACGCGTAGATGTAATATTTGCATCATACAACGTAGCACGTAATAGCCGACGTTGGCCACTGATCATTCTTCATTCTCTGCTGAATACTGCAGATTTTAATAGTCAGATTATATATACTAAAAGCTGTAGTGATTCAAAAATAAGAAGAAGACTATTTCTCAAAACACTTGACTTTGAATTAATCAAAGAACACCAGAAGCAAAGAATGTTAAATCCTAAACTTAGACGCGAGTTGAGAGAGTCCACTGCCAAAATGTTGGATGATACAATTGAACCACCTACTACAAAAAGAAAACCCAATCAACACAAAAGATGTTCGGAATGTCCACCGAACGTAGCAGACAAATTATACGTTTTGTGAAGCAAAAAATATTATTCAACATAATAATAAGAATAAGACTCCAAATTAGGGTATCTAAAATTAGACTAATTATTAAAAATCAGAAGCGTTTTGGAAATAAATAACTGATCGTTCTTGAAACGACGCTGTGAGAAATCAGCAGTGGGCAAGTAAGCTATATTGAACTGTTTTATAAATTAGAAATATTGTAACGAGGAAATTTGTCCTCGTTTAAATTTAGTTCTAGGGTAGATAGTTTTGTACGCCTGATACTTGTAATCATTTAAATAATTTAGGATAGCTAGATTTTGCGGAATGGTGTTATTACGAAAACAGTTTGTTTGCTAGAACTAGACGAACTAGTTGGAAAAAAGGCATCGCCTACGCAATTTTACATTTTACTGTAAATAAGTTTTACAATTAAAATGTAGAAATAATCATTTATCGTTAATTCAACTCGAGTGTATCTAATTAAATCTTAAACAAATTGTAACAAAGCTGTTACTACATAGATAAAAATGAATAAAAATAAAAATCCGTTGCGTACGTGACAACCTTATAAAGAGATGTATGGAATATATATATATATATGTCCGTCTCTCTATATTTGAATGAGCATGGACGGATTATCTTATAAAATCATTATTAATACAGTTAGTTGAATTTAGGCATCTGTTTTATTCGAACAAGACGATTGACTAAGAAAGACGATTGGTAGATGTTAGGGTTGTGCGACTAGGTTTGTAGTTTAATTATAATTTTGGTTTACTAAGTCGGATAAAATTCAATACCTATCTACTGTATTGAATTTTATCTGACAACGTTAACAATGACTAAGTCGTGTGTTTCATTCTAAGCAGCATAGGGAAACCCGGGGATTATAACTTCATTTTCTAATAGGTAAATTAAAGTGGTTATTCAAGTGAATAACATTTTGTAGTTATTGTACGAGAGGATCCCGTAGTGTTGGAGAGAATAGCTGCGTACCCCATTAAAAGGATTCTCCCTTGCCAGTCACATTAGAAGCAAAATAATCCCCCAAATTTCAACGCGACAATACGTAAGAGGATTTATAATATGGTTGCGCGAATGCCTCAGCTTGATATCATTAGGAATTTTGATATACCGAATAGCGAATACTAAGAGTGGAGACCGTGTTTAAAACTACCAATTTAAAACGAGGAAGTTTTAATTAGAAGTTTTTGAAAGACCAGGAATTTTAATTGAAAAAAAGATGAGAGTTTGATAAGAGGAGCTAACGAAAATAGAAGATACAGTTTTCTTTGCAACTAATTATGAAAAGTGCTATAATATAATCAAACAAATATAAAATTACTATAATAAAAAACTCGATTTGAAATTCTGATACGCTATTTCACTATATAGAGATAGCGTTTACACGTTTGTTACACTTTTAGAAGGTAATACTTTCAACACGAACAGTAATATCAAATGTACAAAAATATATAACATTAATTATTTAGTCGTAACTTTTAAAGTTTCAGAAAAAATTTTATAATCTCGCATAACTTAATTCATAGAAAAAATACACGGACATGTCCATTTGATATTGGTAAATGTTTAAAAAAGAAACTTTGCAATTGTATATGAATTAAAATTTAGGATTTATCTACTAATAATGAGGATTCATATTAATTTTATAAATACATCGATAAATTGTAAGCACGCAAGGTACCTACTTAAAACTTTTCTATGAATGTTGTAATAGCATTGTTCGTACATTTCCAACTTTAAAATTTTGACGGTCTCATCCATTCATATATATCTACCTATTGCTTCTCAGTATATGTATTAATTGGATTTGTTTTTAAACACACCTGAATCAGTTATTGTTATTGGTATGCACGTTTCAGATTTATTTTCTAGTATTTGATTAAAAAAAATCATAATCAAACGAAGCAGTCTTAATCACAAGCATGAAAATAATTTTATATGATTCTGTTAGACTATATTAATGCACTAAGAAATACTGAAGGGAAGAAGGAATTTAGACGGCTTAGTTGGTATAAAACTTAGTGGGACAAGACTACCTTTCAGGGAGAAGTGAATTATTTACGAGTAGGTAATGATCGCTTGGGGCCTACAAATTGATACAGGTTGGTTATAAATTTCGCAATTATAAGACGGCTGTATGGTAAAACTTGAGGACTAAAACCTAGCTTGTTGCATTGGCTGCACAAGTCGGTTAAAAATAAGAATTGGTAGGGGTAAAGGAGTACTGGTGTTATGAAAAACGACACTCCAGCTAAAGACAATGCAAATACAGAAATTGTCTTCCATACAGAGAACTGCATGTCTTGGGATAACATGAAAAACATACAGATTGCTAAGCGAAGTCACAAATCAATCAACCAGTAAGAGTTTTATATTAAAGGCCTACATGACCAAAACCTCAGAATTGCTGAAACTCGCCTGGGAGAATATTAAAACGATAACCGGACTATTAACAGGACATGTACTCTGAGAGAACATATAAAATACTCTGCAGAGACAGAGATATACTGCAGAACTCCATATTGCAGAGACAGAGACACATTGTGTCTGGTGGAAAACTGGACAGCTCAACACATTTTACGTGAGTGTGGAGTATTGGCAGTCAGAAGGAGAGTTTTATTCAAAGCAACGAAAGTTAACTCTGTACTGATACAAAAACACTCGATTGGCTGCATTTCCCCCGAGAGGCTTTGGTGATAATGATAATAACAAAAATGTAATCTATAAAAATTATAAAACATATTAAAACGTGAGACTGTAAAATTTTTTAACAAGCAACAGTACGAACCACTCTAGATTGTAGTAAGCATTACTATATTAAATACGTTATAAAGTTATAAAAATGGTTACATTTTATAATGAAAAATGTTTCACTATTAGATATATTGATCAAAAAGGTAGGTACAGTAACAATAATATCAAAGGATTTTCATTATCATTATATATTTCTCAAATTGACTATATAGCTTCTTAATTTGATCTAGTACGATGCATTACTTTTCACTAATATTTGCTATATTAATGCAACTTTCAAAAATAATTAAGATTTAGGTATTAAATTCTATTATATTTTCAGTTCTTTATGTAAAATACTGATATATATTTAAAACTTACAAATTAATAATATATGTATGTATATAGATTCTACTTAGGTATCTTAATAAATATTTTATTTAATTAAACGTTATATTTGCAAACTCCTTTTTCTTCTTGTAATAAATTATATGAAACTTCTAAGTTTCTAAATAGTGTATTTTTACAGAGACATTTCGTTCCTAAATCATATATATTTATTTAGCAAGCGATTTAAATGGTTAATGTACACAATACTCAAATGTGATATTAAATGAAATATATGCTTATAATTTATTTTGGCTACTAAATCAGTTCACTAATAAACGCTCAGTTGATTAAATAATTTTTAGTAATTGATGTAAGCCTTTTGTTTTGTGTGTCATTAAATTTTAATAAAATGCCAGAAATAATTTAAGGATTTTTGAATATTAAAATTTCTTGCGTAGAAGCACTTTACAAGCAGTAGTTGAATGAGAAAAAGGACAATAAAAAACTGAAGAGCAAAACGATTGACGTTTCTTGATTAGAGTATCAATAACAAAATTGAAGCGTAAATACCGTACGTGTAAGGATATATTGTTGCGGGAATTAGGAAGTTAAATATGACAATATTTGACTCTCATCTGGGAAATCAAAGGAAGCGGAGGTGTTTATGTAGATAACGTTGAAAACCGTGCGGCTAAAATAAAATACAAAGTGAAAGCAGCATTTACTTGATTCTCGTTCGGTGTGCGATTTTAATTGAAGAGATATCTAGATCTTACGCGGAACGTGTATGGGTTTTAAGAGTGAAAAATGTATTAAACAATTATCTCCCTAAATAATGAAACTTCGACATAATCTACATTCCATATAAATCCAATTAATATTGTTAGATCTTTCTATTTATTCCATCATCATCAGACTATATCCTAGAATAAATTGACTCAAAATAACAATTAAATGTACTTTTAACAATTAGATAACATTTTCAAAAATTATTGTCATTAGCTTTCAAATAAAAAAAAAATTTATTGTTTAATATACTTTTTAAAATTTTTAATTTAAATCTCATGGTTCAAAAATAGAGTCATTGATAATTAACAAAACATAATTGATCAAAATATAATTTTCCGTTTAAATTAATTTTTCATTTAAATTCAAATGACTTTGTCTTTGAAGAAGCTAAAATTTCTAAAGATTCTGCAATATTTAACTTTAAACCTTTATTATAAAAATGGAAAATTTTTAAAAATATATACTATTATAGCTATGACTTAAATTATTAATATGTCACAAAACTAAAATCATCTTTACAAAGTCTAATACTTCTCAAATGTTCATTCAATCTTTTATTGAAAGCTTTCCCAGTGATCAGTATGATTTGACCAATATAATTTGCTGTTACATTCTAATTTATAAATACCATTTTTATTTTCATTCTGAGTTTTATCTTTATTTTTAACACATAATGATTTTATATTCAATTTATGATGGAATGCAATATTAATTCCTTTATTTTTAAATAAGTTTTTTATTTGATATGAAATATTACCATTAAGTGGTATCGAAAAATAAAGTTCTTTTTCTTTTCAATGTTAAATTCATACTTTGTGAAAGGTTTACTAATATAGAAGTTTTTTATAAAAAAAGTTTCTCTATAACAAAAATTGGAAAATCATTAACATAAGCAATTTGTAATAAAATTTTTAGTTCAAGAATAAAGTCTGACTTACTCATTGGTACAGAAAAAATTCTATGAAACATATTTTCAGACACCTAATTTATGTCAATAAGAATGAAATGATTTGGATTGAATACAATGACTTGTATGATTATATTTCCTAAAAATACAAAATGAAATTTTATTATTTAACCTAGAAATAGTTTATAATCAGTAAAAAAAAAATTATTTATATTTATAATCTTTTTCTGTCTCCATACTAAAGTGAATAAAACTCTTCTTTGAATTCATGATATCTAAAAAAAAAATTTAATTCTCCTTCTTTCAGATCTTCAGTCAAACAAAAATAATCATCTACATATTTGCAGATATATTTTAAATTTTATAACATTCTAATTAAAATCTAAAAATTCTTTTTCAAACTTATTCATGAATAAATCACCTACTAACGAAGATAACGGATTTGAGAAAATTTTCCCATTACAAACACAAAAAATCTGTTGTAAGCAAATTTCAACTAAATCAAAAATAGCCTGAATTTTAAAATCAGGTCTATCACTATCAATAAGTTCTTTAATTATATCTAAAAACTCATCCGGAGGAATAGATGAAAAAAGATTTTTTACATCAAAAGATATCATATATGTTCTTTCTGTGATTTTTAAATTCTTTATTTTATTTATGAAATCTTAAAAACTTCTTTAAATTTTTTATCTAAAAAATTTGCTAATTTTGAACTATAAGATCCTATAAATGACACAACAGGTCTGACGGGAAAATCACCTTGTTTATGAATTTTTGGCAATGTGTACATTTTAGGATTAATTGGATTCATATTTTATATCGAATTTTAGAAACATGTTACATCTTTAGAAATAGATACTAAATGGATGATATCGAATTAAAAATTTTTGATTAATACTCCGGTACACCGACTAAAAACCAATTTTTTAATCTATCTCAATTAATTGAGTTTGTGAATGAAATTGGCTTCATCAACACTGAATGGTATCAAGCTGAGTCCAAAGAACAACTAAGCCTTAATATTTTTATACAGTTACGTAAAACGCCCCATCACATCGTCCATTACCTGATGAATTACATTCGATCAAAACTTTGCTTAATCGAAAAATAAGGGCCTCTTTATTAACTTTAAATTTATTGTGATAGTTACTAAACTTATCCACTGTATCAGAATCTTCAACTTGAATAAAGATAATCAATGTAACATGCAACGTAAGGCTTGCAAAAATTTGTCACCGGTGTTAAAATAAGTATTCAGAGCTATTGAACTATTATTAGATTTCCCTACATTAAATCTGAAAATCCTTGTAATACAGAGTGTTGATTAGATAAAATAGAAGACATAAAAGGAATCATAGATCTGAAAATGTGTTAATATTGATTTAATTATAACTTGAAGAACTCCACTGATCACAACCCAGTTTCAAATACAACTTCAAATCATCGCTCTTATTATACCCACCATACAAAGGTCTCTGTATCAGTCTTTCTAATTGGGAATGGTAAATATTTGGTCAAAACATTCTATGTCTTGATGCATTTCTATCAGATAATGCAAAAATGATTACAAATTTATGTTTACCTTAACTATTAAATATATTAATACATTATGAAGAGTAACGATCATTACTAAATTCATATACGAGTTTACATTGAATAATTATAAGATTTCCTAATGTGGACGACGTAGTGTAGAAATATTTAAGCACCTTTGAATATTTTTGGAGAGTAGAGTAGAAATAAACTAATTAAAAATTCAAATACTATTGTTATTAAATATTGATAATTTGTTGATTGAGTTGGATGCATATATAAGTAAACAATTATGTGCTTTGTTGTTATTATTCAAACATTATTTTACGATGGAAAATATTAAGCCAAAATATGTTAATTTGCAAAATATATTAATTTGATTATACAGTTTATTATCCAATATAAGGATAGGCTAATAATCAAATTAACTTTACTACACTATACTTGTATTACATTATATTTTTTATAATTTTCTTTTTAAAAATATGATGTAGCTATTTGTCTTTTAGAGGTGTCCATATTATAATTATTATGGACACATATAAATAGTACATACATTTCAAAAATATTTTCAATATACAGTCTATTCCAAATATGTTGAAACACATTGAAGTCACGTTTCTTTTTCAGTGGATCACCATATATATTTTTATATACAGATTGATTCACAACTTCAGTCATTATTTTCAACAAGATATTGGTGATTTTCTTTTCAAATGCGTTGTTAAAGTACCACCATTCATTAATAAAGGATTGAAGAGATATTTAGAAAAATACAAAAATTACGTTTTTAGAATAGGTAGTATTGAATTTCATTAAATTACATTTTGTTACTGACCAGCGTAAACTCGAGTTTGTGGAACATTTATCTAGAAATATTATAAAACATTTAAGGCTTTTCGGACACGAAACGTGTATTTCAAACATTTCAGATTTAAATATTAAAGATTATTGTTTTTTACTTTCTTTTACATTATTTTTTTACAGCTAAACGTATAAGACAAATAATTTTTATATCTATAAATACTACGTGGAAGAAAAATAACTGTAAGGAATAAGAATGATTTGATTAGGAATTTTAAATTATATGAGTCTAGACTTATTTCAATAACTAACATATTTTTGCATGTTTACTTTTGTTTCATTTTTTGCTAAAGAACTTCTTTTAATTCAATAATTAATATATTTTTTTCTTTAAATAAGTATTTAAAGATAAATGAAGAGGGACACAAAAAATATAATAACTGGAATGTAAAAAGGTTTGTTTTATTTGTTGACTCACATTGTTCATACATTGGCTATGTCGTAAGTACTCTTTTTTTTTTGTTTATTGTATTTAGGTTATATCTAGTAAAATATAATTTTGCTTACTTTTATCGTACTGTAAACGGTGTATATATGTTCTAGTTTACAAGACAGTCAAGTTTTTAAGCTGGAATAGTTGTTTTTGTCTGTTCTGTACTTTTAGCCATTTGCGGCTCAGCCGCGATTTTTACTATCAGAGCCGTTGTGCTACCCAATTTCGCGAATAAGCGCGGAAGTTTACTGTTATTTACTTCCAAATTAATAAAAACTATTAAAATATTTTAAATAAAGGAATAATTACACTTCTGTACTCTCTTCAATTATGTTCATAAAAGTTTTGAAGCATTTTTAAGGAATAGAATATTTACAATAATTGTAATGTTTCGTCCTCTCATTTGTTTGTTTATTTTTTGTACTAGCGACAACCTCGCAAATATCAGAAATTGCAATTTTCGTTAGACATGATCGCATATAGATGTGCACGCATTCGGTAGACACTTAGTTTCGTTTCATAGTACTTAAAAGAAATTTCATAGTTACATGTCTCTCCCATAAAAATATCCCGTAATTAGAATAGAAGTGAAGTGCTAGTGTGCTTCTCTATTTCGGCATTGTACAACGTGGAAACAAAACCGCGACAATCCTTTTCTCCTTACGCTCTTTATCCTATCTATCCAGCGGCGGTATCATACCAGCGGGAAGTGCATACCAGAAGGAAACATCAGGGTAAGTGCCTTACTCATATTCATAATTAATTATATACAATCCATTTTATTTCACAATAGGTAGTAATTCCAATTGTTTGATATTACATTTCAACAAAGATTACACACATGTAACTTGACACAAATATACAGAACGATCCATTAAAAAACATAACTTTGATGCATTTCATTATTTATCAGACACACTGTCCTATGTGCCAATGCGTAGAATCTGCAGTAATTGGTACAAATGATTATAAATTCTTTGAAAAAAAAATTCTTAGGACATATATTTTTCTACTCTCTCTCTCCCTGTAGCACTATATCATCACATTTTTTTATATTTGTGTATAATAATCTAAATTCTAGGATATTATGTGAAATATATTTTCAATTACTGAAATATTTATTTGATTTTGACTAGTTTATAGAAACTTTATTTATAATTGTTACACTGAAAACGTTAATAATTATAAAGTGAATAAATGTTGTTAAAGTGAAGTGTTTCAGTAACAAAAGTTTGTTTAAATGCATTTTACATGGAGCAGACTTACTGCGATATCAGAAGTAAAAAATGTATACTTTATACTGTAGAAACAATTCGTTTAATATTGTATAAAGTTGAGCTTATATGTTTTTTTTTTCATTTAGTATAAAAGATTATATTTAGCAGCCCAAAAGCCACTGTTACGATTTTGCTTAGTATTATTATTTTACTTACTTTCCTTAATAACGTTAATCTGAAATGTAAAACAAATAATTCCAAATTTTTGATAACGAAAATATTATTATAATTTAATTATGTTAAAAACAGATTTAATTATGCTATCTCTTTATATACGCAATCAAAAGTGTAAAGATATCAAACTTACTACTATGAAAGATCTAATGCAAATATCATTACATAAATTCATCAGATCAAAGAAATATATTTTAATGAGATAAAACAAATATTTTCTAAAAGATTAATCTGTAATAAAAAAAAAACTGTAAGTATTAATCGCTTTTCTTATGTTCTTTTAATATGACAGCCACCAAAGATGGATTTACTGTCTGTGTGCTCAGAATATTCCTCAAAAGAGAACATAGACATAATTATATTTAATTGTTTATTATTTCAATGCAAAAAAAAAACATAAGACTTAAACATTTGTCAATTGCCTTCTTCGACTTTAAAATGCGCATCCGTTATAATATATCCACACAAAGATACAGGTATTTCCGAAATATTATGGGGGAATTGGCATTGCAATGAGTTACGGTTCTATGGTTGGATCGTACAATAAATAGTATTAATAAATATTCTAGGTGCTTTCTAAGTGGTCTGTCACAGAGGCGAATAAGATCAATGCATTGTTGATTGCGCTTAGATATGCACTATTCATAATATGCAATAAATACTTATACTCCTCAGATGGTATTTTAAAATAGCTAATTAGTTTGTATTAAATGTAGATCAACAAAAAATAGTGCAATTAAATGAAAATAGAAGAGCTAAAAATCCAAATATATTTTACTCTAGAAACCCAAAAGTTGAAAGTTTCTAGATATGTGTATAGAATGGTTATTTGGAACAAACAATTGAAGAAGTTCTTGACAAGGTAATTTCTTCACCGAAATATACCAAAAATGTATAACAAGACATTTCTTCTTCAATTAAAACTGAATTTCTAAAATTGAGTCTTCAGTTTTACTCATCAATCTCCATTTTCGGCATTAAATATTTATTTGCAGCGATATATAATAACTAATGAGTAATTTGAAAAAAAACCTCAGAAAATCTATTGTATTTGGTATCCTACACACCGAAAAGGATTTTTAGATATATCTTGATACATACGTCAACAAATCAAATTATTTCGGTGTACTGTACATTACAAAAATCTGAGTTACTTCAATAAATAATTCGAAAAATTCCTATTTTATTATATGCCCAAATCTATCAAGAAATCTATCAAAATCCATCAAAGAAAAGAAAGTTCCGAATGTAATAGCAACTAACAACAAAACATTATTGAAAGAAAGGAAGAGGCGCAAAATGTGAGAATGGAAATAAAAATGATAATCTAAATAAGTCAATATTGGATTTGCCATTAATTAATCAACAAAATGCTGCAACAAACGTAAAGAGGAAGGATTCGAATGAAGCAAAACTGTTAGCAAATCAACAAGTTTTGCTAGTTATAAAGACACCAAAAAAGAATAAAGAACTAGTGCCTAATATTGTACTAAATCGCAGAAAATCACTAAAGAAACTACTTATAAAAAACATATCAAACAATAACATAATGAAACAAAATTATTGCAGAATCAATTAGACCACCCTTATTAGAATTGCCTATAAAAGTCCCGGTAGATCTTATGCTAAACAAAAACAAAATATCGCCAAAAAAGCAGACGATATTCTTCCTTCTCCCTTAATTGCAACTAATTAAATCTTATGTTAAACGAAAAATAAAATATCACTGAAAAGCATAAGATATTCTTCCTTTTCATTCAATAGAATTGCCCCTAAAAAACTCATAAAATCTCTTACTAAATGAAAAACAAAGTACTGCAGAAAAAGGAGAAGATACTCTTCCTTTTCCCTTAATAGAATTTCTCATTAAAAACCCCATTAAATCATATTCTAAATGAAAAACAAAATATCGCTGAAAAAGCAGAAGATATTGTTTTTTTCCGTTAGTAGAATTGCCTTTAAACAACCCATTAAATCTAATCCTAAATGAAAAACAATATTGCTGACAAATTCAGAAGAATATTGCTGACAAACAAAGCAGAAGATTAAAGGTCTTTTTCCTTTAATAGAATTGTCTTTAAACAACCCATTAAATCTTGTGCTGAACGAAGTATAATACTATTTCTTATGAATACTAATTAGGGATACCAACTCGGCCAAGCCCAAAAAGAGTACCTTTCTTTAAAAAATAATGGTATACATATTATATATAGCAAGAGTACATAATTTTACTTGCCAAAACGAGTACATGTACTCTTTAAAGAGTCTGGTTGGTAACCCTAGCTCTAATCATGATATAACAAATAACATCTTAAATCTGATTTTAACACCATTTTTAATTAATACGAGATGAAGTCTTAATAATATTCAGTGTTTTGAAATGAACAAACTGAATATATATCAGAAACGTAAACAATATTCAATCGGTTATAATAATATAAAATATAAACCTGCCTCTAGAAAGTAATTTTATTTGACAAGAAATATTCATCCGATATATTAACGACCCTGCTTCAATAATGAACGTCCCTGTGTTCTAACATTGAGATTCTGTTGTGTTGTCGTAGGAGTTTTCGGAACTGCACCGACAATTCGTACTCGATTACCAATGGACGCCGATGAAGGCAATTGCGATTGATTGCGTTGTTTGTTCGTTGCGTTTCCGGCATCGCTAAATTGAGGTGGAGGCGCCAGAACCGCACCAGGCACAGATTCCGTTACATTCGCGGCAACACTGCCATTCATGGCGTCTAGATCGAATTCCGGTGGCGGTGGCAAACAAAATTCATCTTTCTCATCACTTTCCATTTCTAGAGGCGGAGGTAATTGTACAAGAGATACTGCTTGGCGTGTAACTGTTCCTAAAAAAAATTAGAACGAGCAAATAAATGTAGCTCATCTATGTGAGATATAGTTTTTAACTAGTATCTATACGTATTGAATAAGTGTTTGAATGTATTTTTTAATGCTACATGTATATTATAAAAAACACTATAATACAATAATATAAATAATACTAAATGAGTTACAGTCTGCGATGCAGTTTGCAATACTTATACAACGTTGCCATATAGTGCAATGTTGTTAAACACATATTAACTATAATCCTTGGATGATTAGTGTCAGGAGTGTTAATGCAAAACAAACGCTGAGCAATGCTTTTATTGCTCACATCTGGTTCAGAAAATTTAAATATATTTATTAAGCAACAAGTGCGTATTTTACTGCTTATTATTCATTGTATACAATGTTTTAGTTTCTTACTATTTATTTGCGTGTAATGATTTATGCCCTACACCTATTGTTTTCCTCTTGGTAAATTAAACTATTTCAGGTAGAATAAAAGTGTTATTTTAAGAAGTGATGAAAATACCAGACAAAATATACGTTGCATTATTAATCATTTATTTCATTAAGTATCATAATAAGTTGTAATGTATGTTGAGAATAAAATATATGCATTAATAATACAGCATTTATTTAACTTATATTATAATGCATTATTATTCTTACAACACCGTTGATGAAAAGATTAAACAGAACTGTACCACTGAGATCCTTGAGGAACACCCAATGTAACCGCTATTACAAACGAAACAAAACGTCCTACTTTTACGTACTGAACTCTTGAATCTAAGGAATTTCTTGAATCTCCTGCCGGCGATGCTCAACGATGACATTTTACTTAACAGTATGTTATGGTTAACTTTATCGAAGGCCTTCGAAAAATCTGTATATATTGCATGCACGCATTAATTATTTTCGAAGGCTCTCAATATGAAGTTTTGAAATATTAAAAGGTTGATTTGAACTGATCAACTCGCAGTAAAACCATGTTAGTTATACGATATTATGTGTTTAGTGGTGCATATCAACTTCTTGGTAACCAACATATCAAGTAACTTCGGTATGCTTGTTGGTAAGTAGCTAACACCTCTACATTAGGTCTATCTCCAGACTTATGGACAGGTCTCCAGTCTTATGTCTATCTCCAGACTTATGGACATGCTTTCCATGCTACAACATGCTTTCCACAAATCAGGAAAATTATCCTGATTGGTTAAATAACATCTCCAGTGGGCGAGTCAGAGTACAAACATATTTTTTCAAAAATAATGTTGGTATGCCATCAGGATCTGGATTGCAATTGTTATCAAGTTTCGAAATTGTTACATAAAGTTCAGAATCAGATTTGTTCTTCTTCTTCTTTGTCAGCCATTTTGTATCCACTGCTGGATGTAGGCCTCCCCTAAATTTTTCCATTTTCCACGG
>WYDF02256465.1:0-12050 GCA_009867245.2 Adranes taylori
TGATCATCATCAGAGGGTTTTTTAACTACAATAAAATGACAAACTATAAATATAATTAGAGGTATAAAATTATTGAAAAAAAAATTAATTGTATATTGCAACTACGCAGGAAAAGAATTAATTGATTATATCATTTGCTAAACGTAACCTGATTTATTAAATACTAGATAACCTAATATATTGAAGTCAACTAATTTATGAAATAAACTAATTTATATATTGGTTATTTTGAATTGTGTGTAAAATATTCGTTGCCGAAGACAATCCTTGCATTGAACCACAAAAACAAACTTCAATTATTTTAGATTAGATAATATATCAGCTACAAAAACTATCTAGATTCCGGACGAATCAAATACATATATATGCATTAGTGTTTAGAAGTTTGCTCTAAAATTATGAAACGTATCTACACTAAACTAAAATTTTATTAATGCGCAGAAATAAAAAAGAGTTAGAAGTAAACGAATCTTCAAGTAATATGCTTTTCTTGTGCATATTAATAATGATTGCCTTGATCCACATCGACAGTGTTTTCGCTTTTTCAAGACACTCAGTTTGGCTTTCAATAGTATTACTCCACCATCCTTATAGCCTCAACACCAAGAACATCTTCGTCCAGTGACGTTGTATTTGATTTCGGATAGCGATTTCCATACTTCTCTCTTTATAAGTGTCACATCTTCTGATAGTTGATTTGTTGTTATACAGTAGAGTCTTACGTATCTGATCTTCGCTTGTCCGATATTTCGTCTTATCTGAGGAAATGCAACCACGCAACGACAAGGAACAAAAACAAGCAACCACGCAACGAGACAACGAGAAAAAGCGAAAAAACGTTTAGATTCAATTATAATTGATTAATGAGAAAATGAAATGGGTAGACGATATCGTGTTTCATTAATTATCTTTTATAATGGTTCTCCTTGACGTGAACCAAAACATCAATTTCCTATTTTTCATAAGCAAGCAAAACGAATATAAAATCTCTTTTCCTATAAATTCTTTAATTGAGGATAAATTAAAAACATTTATTAATTCAACTCGTCAAAAAAGATGACTTAACGATGGGTTTGGTTCCATTATTAAACAGACAAGAGGCAACCTACATGCATCAGATGGGCAACATATAAAGAATACTTTGAGTATAAAAAAAAGAACCAATATAATTTGGCTCACCAAATTAAAAATCAATATAATATAAATAATTAAATTATGTCTAAGTTTAATCAAACATTATTAAATATAAGAAATAATGAGATATTAATTTTTCATAAAGTAAAAACTTTAGAAATGTTATTAGCTAATTGATTTTTAACTAAAGAAATTGTAGCTGAAGCAGTTCAAGTTTTAAGCATTATATTAAATGTCGCACAAGCAATAGAAAACTCGATAACGTTTTATAATTTGAAAATTATGCACCCCAGTATAATTTAAAATAATGATTTACTACAAGAGTTTTAAAATTAAACAAAAATTTTAAAACTAATTTTCCTTTTCTTTAACTATTTATATTCAATATTTAAAAAAAATATTAAGCCTACATGCTTAATATAAAATTTAGAAATAATCTGTTTCTTAGAAATACCAACTTTGTCAGAGATTCACTATAATTTATATTATTTTCTGCTAATTCCAAATAGGGATTTTCAAATAATTATTCCAAATTCAAAATATGTTTTGCAATCTGAAAACGACACAATTTCAATTTCCGATATTTGTGATCTTATTCAAACGCGTACGTATGCATGCATCGTCAAAGTACATTCGTCAACGTAACTTGAGAATAATCGGTATTAAGAAATGGCAACTATGAGTATTGCTCCTACTTTCAATTAAATAAGCAAACAATCCTAGAGTATCAATACTTGGGAGCATTCCCGAACTCAACAACACTCAGGTCAAATTGCGAAGACGCATTGTCTACATAAAATATACAGGGCATGCTGCTATTTGACGACGTACCACAATGTCAATATTTCATCGGAAATCACCGCTTGATGTTCATCGGCCGTATATAAGGGCATTCCAGTGGTTTTAAAAGACTCCCAACTACATGAAGTCAGCAAGACCAGCAATCTGCAAGAAATGATGCGGAGGAAATTGCAATTAGCTAAGTTGAGCGATCATCCGCCCCAAGCTGCGCTAATGTAAATCATTGAGAACAAAAATCCATGGCATTTATGAGCAACAATCGTCATATACATCATCGTGATTCTTGGCATCGGTATTTTTGTATACAATTCGTATTTATAGAGAATCCGTAAAACTTACATCAGGATCTGGTGGAGTGCTCTTAGATCAGCTTCCAGTGCGGACTTAGGGAGGTCATTGAAAGTACCCCGCAATCCGAGGCTTCAAGCTCTCTGGAGTTTCGCTCTTAAGGATGGAGAACTAACATATTCAGTTCCACACACCGTATATAGAAGGAAGAACTGCAAGATCAGCAAGTCATTCTAATAAAACATGTGTAGTACGTGACATGCATTATTTTTATTTTATCATACCGCATTGCTTGTAACATGTAAATTTATTAATAGGTTTTTTTTGAACCCTACTTATTTTTCAATAACATAAGTTGTACCAAAATACAACAAGGATAATTCATTGTCTGTATTGACATTTTAAATTATAACAGGGCACATTTTCACCAAAATAAATTTATCAAATCTGTTACGTCCTACATAAAATTTAAATGCGCTCTACGTCAAGACATATTTCTTTGCCCATATTTCAAACTGTTAGGACAACAATAAAAAGATAACGTACAAAGTTATATAAAACTTTTCATTAACGCGATGTTTATTTGATTTTAGTTCTTGAGTTTCAGAGTTTAACTTAATTTCTAGAAAATTTGTGACAATGACTTCAAATTAAAACAAAGAAAATTCTCTCAGAATTTTCTCTTAATTAAGATCCTTTTACAGCTAGGTAAAATGAGTTTCTTGGATTCTATTTTTTTTTATTGTGAATAATACAGTTTCATTCTTTTATTTAGTTTTCAATATCTCACATTTAGGACATATCAATCATTTTTATTTGATCATACACATCATGTATGAAGCGTGTGATATATTTTAAGAAGTGAATTTAAATAATATTCATGACTACATATTAATACGTGAATACCACTCAATTCACAATCAAACATTACGGTTTGGAAATTTATATAATTTAAATATGTGTCGTAGACGGATACTAATTACCCAATCATATAATTTTAATTATTTAGATAGTGCTTTATTAGGCAAATTGTATACGAGTAAATAATATTTGACAAATTATATGCTTTCTCCTGCGGTACGGAATAATTAAAGAACTTGCCTTTATAACTAAATGGTTTATGTCAGTCGATCAAGACTTGGAATATCTTAAAAAGCATGGATTAACTGGAATAAAATTCAAGTCTAATGAAACTAAATAAGAACAACTAATCCATATTATATATTGTTTAGATCATACTACATATACAATAAAATTGCAGCTGAAATTGGTCTAGAAAAATGTTTATGATTTCTTATCATAGCGACTACGAGCACCAAATTGTATTGACGCAATTAATAAAGAACCCGACAAGGCACAAAATAGTATAACACATTATTAATTCCAATGCCGGGACGTAAAAAAATAGTAGCCGTATTTCTTGAAATTATTCAACTATACTTCTCCCCTTCTTGTATATAGTCATGATTTACGCATTGACCACAACTGAAGTATCCGAACAATTATACCTCCTACAAGAAGTGGATAGCACAAAAGCGGAACACTACAGATTAATAAGTTTATATAACGCTGCAAATGCATAGAGTCGAAACGAGTTGGAAGCATTAGTAAAAGTGTTATTTGGAAAGTGTACATTTGGGGAACAACAACACGCATTTCACACAGAAAGATCCAATCTATTTTTAGCACGGCTAAGTTTAACAACGGTGAACCTCTGAACGCCATGTACTAGAATTTTTTAAATGCAATCGAAATAGTGCCATCTGAAAATGTTACTATACAAAGCAGATACGATGAAAATTTGCGAAAATTTGTTCAATAGATCCCAGAAATGGATCATAATCTATCTTAAATGTCGGATTCTCGTCGAGGGCATCTTTTTTCCACGAGTCTTCAACCTTCCCATACTTTTTTCCGGTAACTATATAGAAGCCTGCCTGACATGAAATATCGCTCCCGATTGCCTTGGGATATTTCCCATTATACATAATCAATACAATTATTCACAACTTATATAATTCTTAACTTAACATATTATATAATTTTTAACATATGTTAGCTTTTATATAATTCTAACATATCTAATCATATGGATGGGTCTCGTCGTTTATTGACCCAACTACATTACTTAGTTACTATGTAGATTAAGCAGGTCGTCTTCGAAAAATGTGTAACAAATATTAGAGACTAACAAATTAGAAAAAAATGCCGATGAACCGCGGGTGGATAACCATTTCTGCTATAAGGTATTAAGCTTTATCAACACCCTTATTTTTCAGAACGTCATTGTATGTGCCTAACTGAATACGTACTAACTCAGTATCTGAACCTATTACATCGGATAAATATTATTTTTATTAAATCTTCTATAAATGTTTAAAGTCTTGACAAGTCTAGAAATGTGTCCAGTCAAGAAATATGTTAATAAGTCCAGAAATATGTGACTTTAATATATAGAAGATTTAATAAAAATAATATTTATCCGGTGTAATAGGCTCAGATACAGGGTTAGTGTATATTCAGTATACAGAGTTAGTGTGTACTCTTTGATGTCCTTTTGAGGGCCATCCAATTCCTTCCAATGCTTTCCATCTCGTGCTGATCCATTCGGATGTGTATTTCTCTCTATTATCTTCCATCAGAAGATCCTTATATACATTATTTACCAATCTATCATCTTCAGCTAATACCATCTTTATTTCATACTTTGCTAGCGTCTTAAACCCTTTCACCAGACATTTACACCTTTTCAATTCGTGCAATACGATTTCCCCATGGGTCGATTTTTCCACTCCGATTGTTTATTCAGATACTTGAATCTTTTCAGTTTTTCTCTCTCTCTCTCTCTGACTGCCCACACTTCCGATCCATACATTGTTATATTTCTCAAGCATACATCAAACAAGCATAGTCACATTTTAATCGAATCCCCAAAATTCTCTTCCCATATAACTCAGCCGTAACACAAAGTTTACTAGTCATAATTTTCACATGTGTTTTGCTTAACCCGTTATAACATAACATGTATCCCAAATACTTAAACCTCTTTACACATACCAGCCTCACTCCGTCCATTCTAAATACGTCATTCTTGCTAACTCTTTCACCCTTTTTACATACCATCATGTTCGTCTTTTGGACGTTTATCCCCATTCCTTTCTTTCTCGCGTATCTACTTATTCTCTCAATCACTTGTTTCATTTCGCCTTTATTTTTTGTCATGCATACAATATCATCTGTGTACCTCAATGACCATATATGACCCGTTGCTTTTCCTTCCTCTATTGTATTATTTATATTGTCCTTTTCTTCATTTTCGCTAATTTCTACTAAGAATATTCTCTTTCTTCTTCCTTCTATTCTCCACTCCCTAGTTCTCTTAGACATTTCGTATCCCACTCATTTACTCCCAATCATTTACCCCATCTAAACTTTGTTTTTCCTTACCTTCTTCCCTAATTCCTCTGTCGTTTAAATATTTCCATATATACCTTCCGCTGGTGATGTAATTTTTTTTTTCTTTCCTCGTCCTCTCTCTATCTTTTCGCCATTTTCCCTTTTCTAGTCATTTTTTCTGTGCTTCTAGGCATTTTTCCCAGGTTGTTCTGCCATTTCTGGTCTTTCTTAACATCATTTTTACATATTTTTTCTCCTTTACTACTTTCTTGTCATATACCCAATTCCTTAATTTTCTCGATCTTCGTTCTATTTGCCTTCTAGGTTCTATTCGACTGAGCCGTTAGTCTTTCTGTCATTCTCATTTTCTCTGCTTGATTCTATTCATGCCCATTCAACATATTTGTTACCATCTGTTGCTTGCTACATTTCAGTTTCTTACTTTCAATTTTCCACTTCGCATTGGGAAATGAATTGATTAAAGCCTTTCTCCTATTTGTACTTTTTGAACCCTTTCACTCGCCTTACTTTTCATTAAAACATAACCAATCATAGATACACGCCTATGTCTCCTATTCGTTTTATCTCCATCTCAATCACCCTCCATGTAACCATTCCCCACTATCATCCCTTCCTCCTTCAGCCATTCTACTCGTCTTTTTCCTTCAGAATTTATTACCTTATACATTCTCCATCATCTCAAAATTCCAAACTGCAATTCTCTCCTATCCTGACATTTAAGTCTCCCATTACAATTACCATTTTCACTTCATCCTCCTTTTTTTCAACATCTTATTTATCCATTTCATAATCCCATTACACCCTTCTTTTCGTATTCTATTATCATTAACCATACTATTTCCCCTATTTCTATCATTCTTATCGCAACACCGTCCCTCTCATCGATCTCACATTCATTTCTTCTATTCTCTCCTTTATTCCAGTAAATATTCCTCCACTAATAAAAGAGCAAAATAAGTTTACTCACCTTTAAATAAATCTCAGAGTTCCCGAAATTATATGCTAAATACGCAATTGGTAATTCTGTGTCACAGCTATTTCACATTAGAAGAAACAATTGTTTTCGATAAGTTGACATCGTTTCGACAATTTTAAATTTTAATAATTAAGTATTATATTAAATTTACTTCATTTTGTAAAAAATTTAAACCAACGACGACTGTTTTCCGCTTAATTTTTGTGGAAATAAAAAATGGGAATACAAATTAGCGAAATTTCGAAGTAATAATTTATATTTTGTACCTTATTCTTTGTGCAAGTCAAATGAAAAACGTAAATAAAACCGAAGACATTGAACAAGCAAACTATAACATGAGAAATTTCGAAGTAACCACTTATCCTTTACACTGTAGTTATTGTGAAAGTCAAATGGAAAACCAAGGTAACAAGAAAAAAGCTACCATTTTGAAGCGCTAACTTCATTGCTTTTTATTTGCATTTATGCATATATGTACTTATCCCAGATACACTTCGATGCGCTGTAAAAAACAGGAAGCTATATTCAAGCAAATGCATTTAATAAAAAAGAAATGCTTTCTGTCTGAAGTTTACACATTTGTACTTATTTGTAGTCGCTCATGATTAATTCTATTTTATGTCATTTCACTTACAAAAATTAGTGGGATTGGAGCCGGCACGTGAGGTAGATCACTCCGGATCACAACATGGAATAACAACATGGATTTCGCACAGAGAGATATATTAAATGAAATACGAAGGTAGGCTGGAAACTAATGTACACATGCTTGTAGAATATGTACAAAATAAATAGCAAGTTCGGGCAAAATGTATAAGTACAATTCTTAAGCTTCAAAATGACAGATTTATTTTTCAACATAGTCACCGTTAAGACTAACACATTTCTCTCAACGTCTAACAAGTTTTTTCATGGAGTCACTGAAAAATTCTTCCGACTTTTCTTGAATCCAGGACTTCAAACCAGCCTTCACCTCATCAACTGAGGCGTAATAATTACCTTTGAGGCGTCTCTTGAGTAGAGGAAAAAAATAAAAATCGCAAGGCGCAAGATCAGGGGAGTATCGGGAGTGTGGAATCGGTTCAAACTTTAGGTTTCGCAGAGCCTCTATCGTTTCATGCGAGATGTGTGTACGAGCGTTGTCATGTTGCAAGATTATTGCCTCCACGCTGCCTCTATGACTACAAACTCGATGTCGAAGGTGTTTCAGAGACTGTATGTACTGAGAAGACGGTTACATAACCTCGGTAAGCATCCCAAAATACAGTTAAAAAAAATTGTTTTGCGGATGCAAGTGGTTTGAACTTTTTCGCCTGAGGAGAAGACGGATGTCGATATTCAGCACTCTCTCTTTGCTCTTCCGGAACGTAAAAGTTTTTCGACAATTCGACGTCGTTTCGACAAATTTAAATCTGCATAATTATGTTTTAAAATTTAGTTTATTTTATAAAAAATATAACTAAATTGACTTCACTACATTAATATTAACTATAAATTCATATAAACTGACTAAAGTAAAAGCGACAAACTAGAGATCAATAAGTTTAATATCGAATACTTGAAATGCATGGACACAATAACAGCTGGACGCCTTAGTAAAATAAATTAAAATAGAGATATACTGACAGCTGAGCCTCTGAATGTCAAGTGTTAAAATTTCGAAGATGCATTTGACACAATGCCACCTGAAATGTTACGATACAAAGTAGGTGCAAATGGAAATTTGAAAAAAATTGTACAATTGATCGAAGCAATGTATCCCAAATAGATTTTCTCCTAACCTATTTTACATGTCAGATTTACGTTGAATGATACTTCTTACAATTTTTTTTCACGAGACTTCAACCTTCCTATAATTTTTTTTCCACTACTATATTGAAGCCTCCACGATATGAAGTCTCGCTCCGGATCGCCAAATGTTTTTCGTGATCAGAACGCTATAGTAAAGGAGCAAAATAAGTTTACTCGCCTTTAAATAAGGCCCCCTCTTTCCCAAACTTACATGCTAAAATATGCTATTGCTCATATTGTGTCACTGCTATTTGACATTAGAAGAAACAACTATATTCGACAATTCGACATAGTTTCAACAAACTTAAATTTTAATAATTAAGTTTTACATGAAATTTACATTTTATAAAAACTCTAAATAAACTGGCTTCACTAAATTCATATTACTAAAGCAAAAGGCTATAATAGCTGGAGGCGTGAGGATATAAGCATGAGATAAAAGGCATGAGATAAAAGCATGAGGATATAATAGCTGGAGGCGTCAGTAAAATGTTTATTTGAAGTGTTCATCTAGGAAATAAATAAATAAAACTTTATTGGCATTCTCTAACAACAAATCATTTATTTCTATGTATATTATAACAGCGGAACTTAATAATAATACACATATTATAGCTACAAAACAAATCCTTTGAAAAAAACCAAAAGTTTACTTCTATCTTAATCCCATTCCTCGAGAAGAAAAGGCCAATTTTCTACATCGTCCTACTTCTTCCTAATCCTCCCTCTTTCCATAACCACATTTTACTCTTACCCTACTAAATTCTGGCTCCATCTCTCATCTATATCATGTTTCTACACATTATACTACCCATTCTACCTTCTTTTATTTTGTTTCTATCCTAATTTTCTTTATTATTCTTGTCCCCTTTCCCTCCTTACCTTAACCTACTCCCCAGTTTCCTCCATTTCCTTTTCCTCTTTACTATACACAATCCAATCATAATCCTGTATCTGGTGAATCCAGTTTTCCTCTTCCTTTCCACGTATCCTACACATTCTCTCATGCTCTTTCCTCCAGTACTTGTTTCCACTCTCCTCATTCCCGTATCTAAATCTAGCAATCATACTTTTTTGTGACATTCCCAGTCCTGAAACTAGATACGTAGCCATCCACTCCTCATCCATAATCCATTTATACTTACTATTGTATCTACTTTCATTGATTATTCCTTCTCCCTCTTGCCTTTCAACATCCTTCATCCTCTCTATGAACACATTCTCAGCCCCGCCACTTTCAATCAACTTCTCATACCATCTATCCGTCAACCATTGAATCCTCATATTCACATTTATTCTACCCTGAATCTAATCATTCTCAGTTTCATCTGATCCCCTGTTGATCCATTAATCATCCCCTCCCTGTATCTTTCACTCACCAACTTTCTTCCTTCCTTCCTTCCTTCCTTCTCTCCTTCAGGTAGATATGTTAAAAAAATCTGTTTCTAGCGCACCAGCCAAATTTAATAAATGTGAGCCTCTGGACGTTATGTACTAAGGTTTTGTAAACGCATTCGACACAGTGCCACCTAAAAGTTAGTACATAGTGGGCACACATGAGGTCAAACAGAGCCACAATCTGATTTTGTAGGTTTTATAAAGAACCACACGTAGATACACAAATTCAAAAATTTTATTTAATGTAATTGCATATTATCATAAGTAACATACTATAAGAACACATATAAAAAATGGGCAGTTGTGGAATACCCTGAATATCTGTAGACTCGTCGAGAGCTAAACTAAATACTGTATAAGTTATTTGCAAAATTTGTACTAATTGTACCAATTCAATGACGTGACATAGGAACCTGTGACATATTGTTGAATCTTTGATATACGTTTTAAGTAACATTAACATACGTTTCGCGTGACATAGGAATCAGTTTATGCAGTATTGTATTACATGAATCCAAAATTTTAACCACTTCCAAGTTTTATTTAATGAATTCTCCATCACTACATGGACGTTTGCTGTGAGCAATATTTCAAGCTAACAAAAAACTAGCTTCGTTTATTCTGTCGTTCTCGCAACTACATGAAGTTAAGAGTCTTTGTTGTTCAAAAAGACCAGATTGTAGGGATTTAAGTTTACTGGTTCGTGATTTTGAATTGAGTGGATATCCAGTTGAAAGGCGGGGATGATTTCTTTCATAATGTCGTCGTAAATAGCTTACTTTGTTACTTTTAATTGTAATATTACAAATCACACACTACGACTTTCCATGATTATCAATAAAACTATAATTTTCAACCCAATGTTCTTGTAAGTTTCTATTTTCATCTTCATTTTCTGATATTTTCCATAGCCATCTTATTAAAAAATGTAAATAGATTTAATTCCAAAATCTGAAATTAAAACAAAATACTGAACTTACTGCTCGGAAAAAATACACTCTAAATCATTTTAAAAGTATTATAAAAAATCTATTTACTTTATTAATATAGGGAAACTGACATACACGACCACCCACAAAGTCGCAAATTCTGTGCAGGTCGGTGTTGCACAAATCGTTCGAAGTACGAAGTAGCTCTAGAAGTGTGTGGTACGAGTGGTACGGAAGTGTTATTTGACAGAGCGCTGAATTCCTACTAGCGCTTAACCCCTTCAACGGACTGCTGTGGACTGGTTAATACGGTTTGCGCACACGCGCACTACAAATGCTTTTGGGAAAATAATAAGACCACAATTTTAATGGAAGCCACACTTGATTCAACTAAGTGGCACATGCGGCTCTTGGAGCCGCATTTGCCCACCGTTGATATATAAAGTAGGTGCGATGTAAATTTGATAAACTTTGCAAAGCAATGGATCCGAGATAGTTTTCCTAACCTTATATGTCTTATATGTCAGATTCACGTCAAAGAAACATGATTACAATTTTTTGCGAGATTTCAGCCTTTCTACAATTTTTTTTTCAATTACTATACAGAACCCTGCCCGACATGATCTCCCGCTCCCGATCGCCAAAACTTTTTTGTGATCTCTACGCTATAGCAAAAGAGCAAATAGGTTTATCCATATTTAAATACAGTTCCCCTCATTTCAGAACGTATATGCTAAATAGGCTATTCCTAATACTATGCCACTGTTATTTGATTACAGCATCCGAGATAGGTTTCCTAACCTCCCTTATATTTCACGTTACCTTACATTCCCGTAATTTACCTACCTTACATTCAGCTTCACGTTAAAGGAATTTCCTTATAATTTTTTCAATGAAGCTTCACCCTTCCTACATATTTTTTTTAAGTAACTATATAGAAGCCTGACCGACATGATATCTCACTCCCGATCGTCAAAACTTTTTACTGATTTGAACGCTATAGAATAAACGCAAAATAAATTTACCCCTATTCAAATAAAACCTCTTTTGCGATTATATGCTAAAATATGTATTTGCTAATATTGTATGCTAATATTGTAGCCGAATATTGAAGTAACGTACGGATTTATGCAGTTTCAGTGAAATAAAAGAATTAGACTGATTGAATTTAATTTACACATTTACATTTGATTTTAATTTGAAATAATATTATATGATTATATTTACATGTTATCAATAAATGAATACGTTTGAAATTGAATGAATACGTAATGGTGACTAAAAGTCGAATGAATCAATCATCTACAAGTTTTCTT